>WTXE01000232.1:0-42290 GCA_022496225.1 Russula aff. rugulosa BPL654 | reverse complement strand
CAAAGTCGCAATATCTTTCCGTGCAAAACATAAAATGCAAGTTATTGTACCATATCCTATCTCAGCAACATCAGCCAACTCCTTTGCCAGAAGAGATACAATATCTTCTAAGGTAAAAAGTTTGAGTGTATCAACAAGAACAAGAGCATATTGTGAAAAATGTTCATCATGCTTGTTACGCAAAGAGTTTTCATCAAGTGAAGTAAGCCATGGTGTCAATGCAGAGTATTCAATATCCAGATTCTCCAATGGTGATCGTTTAACAGTTGATATGGCAACTATAGAAGGAGATGACAGGTATGAGCGGTGATGGAAGGCAATTGCTCAGGAGATCATCTGGATCGATTACCGCAACAACTCCACCCATCATTACCATCAACATTTGTTGGGCCCATTGCGGCATTGAGTCACTGGAAGACTTGTCTGGCTTGGGCCATTCAATTGGTTGCTGAGACATAGCACGATGTTTTACCTGCATCTGGCGAGCAGATTTTTCTGCAAGATTCAACTTGTCAGGGGCGATATTGACTGTTGCCAGATGTCAGTTCTGTTTCAAAATCAGTGAAATGAGCCGCCATTGAGAATATCCACTTACCAAAAGTGAAGCCCAGATAGCGAGATCCTCCATAGTATACTGGTAGTGTCCACCATTGGCCTGTACATAGCATGCTTGCTTGTGTTCTTCGCATGCGTGTTTCTTCTCGATGAGTGTGATCAGCTCATGTTCCTGGTCTTGTGGTGGGGTGCTTAACGATAGTGGTGGCTGTAAGGGAGCTCTTTTCTTTCTGTTTCCCTAATATAATATAAGTCAACATCAATAGGAGTCCGTGATTCATGATGTCACATAAATGAAATGATCTTACCTTTCCGATTCTGACTTCAGTTGGACTCAAAGTGTCGACAATTGCGACGGTAAAGGGTCTTACTTTTACTTTACTTCGGTTCTTTGACTTCTGTTCATCGATATACTGTGAGATATTGGATATCATCATGTAAAAGCAATCTTCGTCCCCAAGAAGCTTTGGTACAGGCTTTTCAGTCCTGGGTTGTCCAAGGAAGAATGTATCCAATTTGAGACAAATGTGTTATGCTGGTACCCATCTTCTCAGCAATGCCAGTGAGGAATAGAGCAAACGAATTATCTAATTGGACCACAAGATCACAAGAGACATTTTGTAGGGGACGTTGAAAGTGATGCTAAATTTTTACGGTGATCTCATGGATGAATAAGCACATATCAAGGCCTTTAAATGAGTTATGCTCACCATTTTCATCCTCCTTCTATTTATCTCCTTCACCCTTATGGGCCTCACCCTCGAAAAGACTATAATCTGGCTCAAACATCTCTTGACTGGATATAACATCCGGATGCTAATGTCTCTGGGTTCCTCCTTCTCGTCACTGAATTTAAATCTTGTTTAGGATTGGCTTTTTTTCTAGCCCTCAGTTTGGACCTTGATGTCGGACGTGGTGTGACACATCAAAATCAGGGTCCAGACCCCGTTTTGTTGGTGAAGTGCTTTGCCTTGCACTTTTCCGTTGTCCAGTAGCACGTTGTGAAATAGGCCTACGCTTGTTAGCCTTTTCCTTTGAACCCATAAAAATTATAAATAAATGGTAGAAGTAGAAGAGGCAATATTAGCAAAGTCATAAAAAAATGAAATCAGAAGTATGAATTGTGGCACGTGTCATCAGTGTCAACGCACACCCAACACAGTTGTTCTATGCATCAACACTACTCCATATAACCTTGAAATGTATTTAGGGCTGCTTCAAAGCAGTGTACAGGCATAGTTTAAAAACCCTATCATAAGTTTTTAACCAAAAACAACAGTGCTACAGAGCATGTATGTATAGATGAGCATGCTATACTGGGTTCCCCAGAAAATATATCTTTTATATCTTAATGTGCAGCCGTTGGCAGGATATAAAAAAAAATTAGTATTGCAAGAAAGAAGAAAAACTGTGTAATTCCATTAAATGTATTTTTTTTCACTTAGAACTCAAATAAAGGGGTTTTATGTTTTTTATTACATGATTTTGTCAGCTTACATAAGAACATTTGTCAGTTCACAAGGGCATATTTGTCAGCTTATATAAGCATAATATGTAATTGCATCGCCCTACTATGCCAGCCTCACTTGATCACAGGCTATATAGACAAACTGAAAGTACATACCATTATACTTTACCCCCAGATATTATAGCAGAAGTGAAGCATAGTATAGTAACATAACATAGGACTTTTATCACATTTTTGCACCAACTAAGCATGTCGCGAGTGTAATTTTGTCCAGCTTATATAAGCTAAACCCTAGAGTTATCAGCTTACATAACTCTAGCTGGTTCCTGATGGCACCTGCCTTATATGATGTGATGAAGGGGATTGGACAAAGGTGAGCTGAGTGAGCAGGAATCTGCAAATGCAGCTCTAATGAAGGTTTATGGTCCTGAATTCACAAAGGAGACCAAGTCTGGAGTGACTGTGGTCTTTACAAGCAGTCTTATATACAAGTATACTAAAGTCGAGTCACAGTATAGTAAGGAGACACATCAGTATTCTAGAAATGTACCAGAAGGTACTCAGGAAGGTGATGCATCGATAGCAAAAAGGGGGATGTGCATGAGAAAGTGGGACAAAATAGGAAGGTCTGGTAAGGTAAACTGAATCAGAACGTAACTGCCAAGTATCTAGATAGTGGCAACTGCCAAGATAAGTCCAGTAGATGCAGTAACGGGCCGGTGATACACATAGATGCGGAATAAAAGTACAGTAAAGCACGTGCACCAAGATATAACCAAAGGTGTAACATTTAAAGCATTTGTAGGGGAGGTGCGGAGGCCTCCTGTTATTGCAAGTGTTTCTGCACTTTGAGTGATAATTAGCTTTCTTATCACATGTATAGAACCTTTTCTTTTGCTCTTTTCAGGTGCTATGTGCATGGAAACACACCACATGTCTGCACCATAAAGAATTCTTGATATTGCCACATCAATATATACCCTGCATGCAGCCTTCAGTATTAAACCCCAACTGGGCCTTACTGCTCTCCAGATTTGCACTGCCCACTTTGAACCTTTTTCTTAAATGTACACTACCTGTTTTTTCCAATTTAGATTCTAATTTAATATGATTTCCAAATATTTTGTACTTGTGGATGGCTTAATCATAAGATTGGAAAGCATTAGAGAAGGTTTGGCTGCTGCCTTACTGCTGTGTGCAAACTCTATCAGTGCGAGCTTATTGTATTTGAATGAGGAGTTGTATTGCTTAGCCTAGTCTATGGCCCTGTCCTTTCTTGTTATTATGTCCCTTAGCTTCTCATGTGCTTTCTTTGAATGAGTTCATTGTTGCTACTAGGATTGATGACCCAATGATTTTGATAAGACACTGTGCACACTTTGTATATCCTATTGGGCTGTATTCTTCCTCAGCACTCAGCCATCACCTGTATCATTTGCATACCAAAGGACAGAATTGAGGAAAGGAAAGTGGCATCATCTGTAGTACTCTGTACAGTATGAGTTCTTCTGGATAGCACTTGCCCTGGCCTCTATTCACAGATGGGTTTTCCTCATCAGCAATAATATTAGCTCAAGTACTGGTTCTTCTATTTTTGCATGTGCTTTCTGCATTCCCTTACCTCAAAGCCTCAAGCTTCAAGCATTGAATCTCATATCATAATCTCTAGAAGTCACAAATTACAGATGAATTTTGACACCCTTATAGATAGATACTTGGTCCAGTCTCAGTACTGGTGTTGTCATCATATTGAATGAATTAACTGATATTGTTGTAACTATTGCTTGATTCTCTCAGGTCAGTTACTTCTTTCACATTGTCTATCTTCCTTTTTGATCTGCATACACTTAGTTTTGTCAGTGTATGCCTTGTAGAAATGAAGCCACATGCAGTGGCTTATTCAGGTCTGGTGCATCACTTTCGCCCAAAAATGAAGAGATGCACTGCAGAGTTCCATGCATGGAGGGGCAGCATAATTTTTTGTAAACATCTCACTCTTGTATTCAGCACAAATTTGCTGGTCTGGATCTCACTTTTCTCATTCAAGTGAATTCATGGGTGCCTCGGCCACCTTCCAGGGACCATGTGCACAGAGCTGTTCCCCATGATCAAAAGCCAAGCAGAATAACTTAGTAGTGAGTGCCTTCTATTCCTTTGTTCTAGTAGAACATTTATACAAATGCATATTCAATTATCATATAACATTGGCTTTCTAATAAGCATGAAAACCATTATTTTAAGCTTTCAACACACAAACTCCAAGCATGACTGTATGTTCCTCTATCACTGTCACTGAATCATGACACATCACGGCAGTCAAGCAACCATGGTGACAGTCTAACCGTCACAATGTGTTGGGGCAGATGTTGCTCACAAACCAACGCCTCGACAAACTTAAGGCAGCATGCAATGATTTCGTACATCAAGGCCTACTCCCTCCTTCCCATGCTCCCCCGCCAAAACCCATGTTGATGCCAGACAAGGACGAAGATGGAGGGCTGATAGACGAACATGTGACAGGTACAGTAACATTGGCAAGAATGTGCTGTACGTCCATCATTCTGTCTTTGATGGGTTATACTAACTTTGGGTGTCAGAATGAAAGCTCCCTCACACACACCCTTGCAGGACTGGCCCAGCATATCAACCAGCCTGATCTCGTGGAACTCACATGCCGCTTCCTCCATGACCAACTCTATCCTGATGGCCCACCAGCAAACAAGATGGAACTGGAAGAGTGTTCAGAGATCCACACTAAAATATCTGTATTTGGATCAGCAATAGCAACTTTCTATGCCCCAAGTGATGAATGTGGACTTCAAGGTATGCAGCATGAGCGCATATGGTCAACTCATTTATGGAGGAATCAAGGACCATGTCGTGACTGTGCATTGGTAATTGAAGATGACACAAAGCCAGGATAAAGGGCCTGACACCTGTGCGTGTTATGCTCTTCTTTTCTTTCATACATCTAGGAAAACCATATCCATGTGCCTTTGTGGAATGGTTCAAGAAATACGGATCCCACCCAGACAAGGAAACCGGCATGTGGAAAGTGAGGCCACACATGGTGGGTCGTCAACATCTGAGAACCATAGTTCATTTAGACACATTTTTATGAGGCACACATCTATTACCAGTATTTGATGGGCAACACATTTGCCTGTAGACTTTCACTTTCATACTCATTAGGTGCTTTTGAAGCTTACTTTATCAATAAGTATGCAGATAATCAGATGTATGAGATATGTTTGTGATCATTTATGCTGTTCATATGCTCAATACTGCTCGTCTACATACACCGTGACTATCATGTCAATCTCATCTCATAAATCTCACATGTGGTCATCCTCCGCTCTCTGACATGTCAGCCGCTGCACTTCTTTCTCATTGCATCTTCCTCTACTCCTTTGCATCCACCCTTGCTGTATCCACCACTGTCTTTAATGCCCTCCAATCTCACAGCAACTTTTACTCCATGGCCATCTACCTCTCAAAGGGTGGCACAAGTGTTCTGGTTGCATATACTCTCCTGACACTCAAGTGGCATCACACCTGTGCCCTGGGTTCAGCTTGAGACATGGAGAGGGAGCACCCTGAAACAATTGGGGTTTGAAGCAATCAAGGGCCTGGATTGGCATTGGAGTTGGTTGACATTTGGTGGACTTGGTGGAAGCAACTCACGTGTCATCTTCCTGATGAGTTGAACAATCCTATATTAAATTCCTCTAGTATGTCCAGTGAACCTGTGATGACAAGTGAAACTTGGAAATGCCAAAAGAAGGCCTGTGATGTGTTTACTCATGACATAAATAAAGCTCTGGAAGACTTCATTTTGAAGCTTTATGGCATTGTAAAATAGCATGAATGGTGCATTTCTTCCTTTCTATGTTATGTAAACCAATAATAACCTCTGAACCAGGAAAATACCTTATGCATTGTCTCTTGCTGGCCTTATACTGTAGCCCAAAAAACTGTTACAATGTTTGGCTGTTTCGGAAAGATGAGCTAACAACAAATCAGGAAAATTCTGTAAAATTGTGAAAATAATACGTTTTATTGGATAGCATCTTAGCTTTAAAACAAGCCTAAGGTCACGTGATTTGGATCAGCATTGATATCATTATAGGCAAAATAAAGAGCTGTATCATTGGGACAGTTTTTTGACCCTTTTATTTTGTAGTAATGCTTCATAAATAGAGACACCAATTTATATTCCAGTGGGCTGAAATTGAGCATGAACATAGTGTGACCTATAGTAAACTCAAATCAGGTGCAAGTTACCCAAAACAGTTTGCTCCTTTTCTCCTGTTACCATTACAAACCCTTTTATTCTCATTAACTTCAATACATCATTTCTCTTCTTTAGACTGACCATCCACATCAAATGACAGTCAGAATAGCATTTAAAAGCATTTAGTAAACTCTAGCATTCATTAAAAATGCCTATCTCACCTATTAAAGCCCTTCAAAGGTCATTATACAAAGTTTTCTAAGTGTAAAATATACTAAACAGCTTATTTTCTTATATTTAGAGAAGTGTAAACAGCTCTATAGATTACAAAATGCTTAAATCAATTAAGGACACTAGTGTCTTTAACAATTTGAGCATTACTCCCAGCATACCAAGCCTTATGGCAAAAACCTCTCTAAAGTTCCTATAATCATTTTATCAAACTTAGTTAATAAATAGCTTAAGAAATAAAACTGCCAAAATCTAAAAATATTTGTGAACATATATGAGATTAAACCACTAGGGGTCCTCTGCCAACTCTAAGCAATCCAATGAGCTGTTCCTGATATATTAGGTAATCTGGCTAAGATGATGTACTCTAACTTTGAACGAGTATTTGTGCCATAAGGCTTGGTATGCTGGGAGTAATGCTCAAATTGTTAAAGATACTAGTGTCCTTAATTGATTTAAGCATTTTGTAATCTATAGAGCTGTTTACACTTCTCTAATATAAGAAATAAGCTGTTTAGTATATTTTACACTTAGAAAGCTTTGTATAATGACCTTTAAAGGGCTTTAATAGGTGAGATAGGTATTTTTAATGAATGCTAGAGTTTACTAAAATGCTTTTAAATGCTATTCTGACTGTCATTTGATGTGGATGGTCAGTTTAAAGAAGAGAAATGATGTATTGAAGTTAATGAGAATGCCTATAATGATATCAATGCTGATCCACATCACGTGATCTTAGGCTTGTTTTAAAGCTAAGATGCTATCCAATAAAATGTATTATTTTCACAAGTTTACAGAATTTTCCTGATTTGTTGTCAGCTCATCTTTCTGAAACAGCCAAACATTGGGACTGTTTTTTGAGCCACTGTAAGCAACAAAAAATTGTCAATGCAAGATGCAACACTCTATAGTATTTTCTATGACATAAACTTCAAGAAGAAAACAACAGTATGTTTTTTTTTCTGTTTCCAAAACATGCTTACTAAAAAGATTCTCTTTTAGACAAAGAGAATGGCAACAAAATGACACTTCCATAATTTCTGAAACAAAATTCCAATAAGCTCAGCACTGTGTTTTGCTTATTCTTAGCTCCAGAAAAGGAGGAGCTTCTAACAAGACACAAGCAGTCCAAAGCTGAGAATGATGGCATACCAAGACAACTTAGTAATTTGGCTATCAGTGCAAGGATTTCAACATGTTTTATCAAACAGAGATATTGCTGTTATTCTGTTGTGGGAATTTCACACACATTTATTCTATGAGTGTTCACATCAGAAGGTGCCCACAAATGACTTGTGCACTCTATGATTGAGCAAAACACACCACACAATGTGGCCATGTAAATGGAAGGCTTTGCAGTTTCAGGCTATGGAAGTGGCTTGAAAAATACTCCAAAAGGTCCTAAAATGACTCTATAGAACTCAGTGTGAGCAGAGTATCATGAGCTCATTCAAAAGGGTCTCAGTATATTATTTTTAATTCTATGACTATCCTCCACTGTTAAACTAACTAAAAATGTCAGTGTTGATTCTTCTAGAAAAGGAATATGTTCAAATAGACAAGAGAATGAACTACAGCAACTATGAGAGAAAAATGTTGAGGAATTAGGTGTGGCCCTAATTGAGTGGCCCAAAGACAGAAAGGTGGAGAACCCAGGCAGCATCAGCCCAGATAAGGGGGTTGTGTTGAGAAATGCCCTTGAAAAAAAAGAATGCCAATGGGTTATACTAACTTTTGAGCAGCAGGCAGCTTGGAAGCATCAAATGTTGAGAAACGCGTGAGCCGGGCCAACAGGTCCCGCGGACCGGATCAGTGATCCGCGTCTCGGATGTCCGGTGATCCGAGGATCACATACGTAGATACAGTATATGTACGCGTTTCATGTATGATCAGAGACAATCTACAATATATTTCTTACTGATATGAGTATGATGGCCAGTCATATATTAGATGATGGCCAGCACATGATGTACACGGTCGTTACAGTATATAACTAGTGTACTTACAGAGCGATCTCTTCAGTCTGTTTACACACGACTGAAGTGAGTCCTCTCTTATCTTATCACGCTCCTTACGATACTTATCTTATCATGTCATTACCATAGCGCTATCTATCTAGGTACAGTGCTATCTAATACAGTCTGTTTACACACGACTGAACGCTATCTATCTAGCGGTTCCCATCTTATCTTTCAACATCAAAATGCCCACTAAGGGCCAAGGGTTTAGGGGGCATACTGAGTGATAGAACACTGTCCAATTGCATAGGTCCAAGTGATTTGCAATATGAAAGGCAGAATTCAATAAAGAATATGACTAGAAAGTGTGCATGTGAGAGGGTGTATACATGCAAAAGAAGACCTATTTTGCAATTTGTTTAATAGGCTTCAAGTGATCATTGTCAGTGACTTTGAATTCATTATATTGGAGGTTCTGAGCCCAAAAGCAGATGTGTCCAAAGTAAGTGTACAGAGGCAAGTTACCTCCAGGTACATGTAGCCGGGTACGAATACTAAATAGGTAGTAATGTTGGTACCCATACTTGTACCCTTCACAAAACCCTTGAATATACCAAGGGTATACCCTACCTGTCATGAGCTGCTGCCAGCCAGGCCTCTCCTTGGACCTGGGCAGCGAGCTGGATCTAGGAAGTGCCCCAGGAGTACGCTTCTGCAGCACAACCAATGGCAGAGAGGGGGAAACATGGATATCAACTTGCCTGTGTTGTGGGTGAGGCCAGCTCAATGGCACATAGCACTGGCACCACTCATTATCATCTTCTGTAAGGCCATAAGCAATGCAGGCTTCTCTAAAGGTGGGATAGGTGATGCCTTGATATGTGCAAAGGTCTTCATAAGAGGTGGCACCAGTGACAACAGAGAGAAGGAGACGCAAGTAGAAGCGCTCTCCAGAAAGGGATGAGCATAATACATTCTGCCTATTTGAAAGCCCCTTTGCCTGACAGTCCAGATGTGTGTGTCTTTGTGCCAAACCATCTTGTTAGGAATGTTTTGATAAAGGTATTATTGATGACACCATCCTGAGAAGAGCATTGGCCTTGAACCATCCAGTAAGAGTGGTATTCCTATTTTCATGTCGCTCAAGAGCCTCCTGAAGAGTGTCCCTGTTGGGATTAAGAACAACTGCCTGCTGGTGGGGAAGATGAACTGTAAGATGCAAGACACTGGGCTCATAGTCCTGAACCTCAAAGAAGTAAAGACGCCAGTTTGCCTTACTGGTACTGACATAGCATGCATCCAAATAGAGCTTAATCTCATCTTGAGCAGTGCCAAATTGCATAGTGGTGCAGTCATGTCCCTTGTACACATACTTGTAGATGTACTTGACTGCTTTGATTGAGGCAATGGACTCCACATTGATATGACACCTGTACTTCCAGATGAGGTATTTGCTGTGACAGACAACCCATCTATTGTCCACCTGATATTTGTTTCCTGGGCCTGTTCTAAAGGTCTGGCCAGTATTGAGATGTCTTGTTCTGGCATAGGAATCTTCTGTAATAGAAGTGTGATCACTGAAGGGCTTGGGAAATCCTTTGGTGCAGGTTTCATTCTCCATACAGGGGGCTTTTTTATTTTTTACACCACAGGGACCATGGATCATGAACTTCTTAACCAATTCAAGCAACTCAGGATGGTCCACAGGAAACTCTGAGGACATAAGACTGTCAACTTGCCCTGGAGTGTGCAACTTGGCATGAGGCTTGAGAAAGACAATGATGTGAGCATGAGGAAGGCCCCTCTTCTGGAACTCAATGGTGTAAAGGAAGCCTAGAATTTCCCCAAGCACACATCCTTAATGTCATGAATAAGAGAGTGAAGCTTGGCATGGAGGACGCATGTGATTAAGTCAGGATGATCAGCAGCTTTCTGACCAGCAAGCAGCTCATCCTTGATTTCAGGCCAGGCAGAATTGGCAGTCATGGTGATGAAAAGGTCTCCTCCTCCAAAATGCCTATTGATGGCCAAGGCATCCTGACAAAGCTGCTGAATGTAGCATGTGCCACCAGAGAAGGAAGAAGGGAGTATGGTTCTTCTGCCCAATTCATTAAGATCGACATCCACATTTCCAACAATGGCATCTGCCAAGCCTTGATACAGTTCAACCCTAAGATTGTCCTGAATGGCAGCAAGTTGCCCTAGGCACTTCTGCTCAGCAACTGCCCAAGACTCACAGACATATGCCTGAAAAAGCTTGCCAGCAAGAAAGACGTGATTGGACTCAATATTGGCAGGGCGAATGTGAAAGCAATAGCGAAGATATTCCTGCAAAGAGACATACTTTGTCTGATCTCTCTGATCCTCCAACACCTTGTAGGGAATCCTGGAGTACCATCCCATCTGTCCAGTTGGAAAAAGAAGGACATAGCACAGTGATGGATAAAAAGGATGAGAGTCAGAGATTCTGAAAAGGGACAAAGGATGATGAGGCTGATTCTTTCTATAAATGATGATGTCCTGAGGCCCAGTAACCCACTCTCCATCACCAATCACAACAACAGCTATCTCATTGACAGTTTCTTCAGGCAAATTGAAGCGATGCCTGTCAGAATTTTGATCAAAGTAAAGTGAGATTGAGCATTGCTGATTAGGAGGAAGGGTGGTGGTTAACTCAAAAGCTTGCTGATACAGTGGGCTCAAAAACCGTTGCAATGTTTGAGGGTTTTGTGGTGGGGGGTGTGGCGCTTGGGGGCGTGGGAATAGCGCTTGGCGCTGGTAGGATTGGGGAAAGTACGCCTTCTTGGCTACCAAACAAGCTTTTAATCACATGATTAGACCCAGTGGTTGTGGAGATATGTTCCATTCAAACATGGGTTATCATTGCAACAGTTTTTGAGCTTTCAATTTTATAATAATGTTTTACAAATAGAGACACCAAATGTTGTCCCAGTGGGCTGAAACTGAGCATGGACATACTGTGACATATAACAAACCCAAATCAGGTGCAAGTGACCCAAAACAGTGACCTATATTTCACTGGCACAGTCATAAAGTCTCTCTCCTCTCATCAACTCTAATACATCTTTCTCTTCTTCAGGCTGGCCATTCACATCAAAACATGGCCAGAGCAGTATTCAGAAACACTGGAGCAACCTTTAGAATTTACAAAAAGCCTAACAAAGTTCATTTTAGATCATTTTACTAAGCTTTTCTATCATGGCATACACTATTCAACACATATTATTGAATGTAGAGAAGCAAAAACAGCCCAACAGGCTTTCAAAAGGCTTGAGACAGTTAAGAAGGGTACCATCTTCAATAATATAGACTGAAATGTTTTCAAAACACAAACATAAAGGTAGTGGAAAAGAAAAAGTAACCTTATTATTATTGCAACAGATTTGAGCTAGCCTGAATTAATTGAATAACTTATAGACAGTTCATCAGATCGCTTAGTGTTGGCAGAAGATCCTTTAGCTTCTACTTATATCTATCTTTACAAATATTTTCAGATTTTTGTTGATTTTATTTCTTTTTATAAACACTTAGCTTAGGCCAGTTTACATTAGTTGCAACAATAGTAAGGTTACTTTTTCTTTTCCACTACCTTTATGTTTGTGTTTTGAAAACATTTCAGTCTATATTATTGAAGATGGTACTCTTCTTAACTGTCTCAAGCCTTTTGAAAGCCTGTTGGGCTGTTTTTGCTTCTCTACATTCAATAATATGTGTTGAATAGTGTATGCCATGATAGAAAAGCTTAGTAAAATGATCTAAAATGAACTTTGTTAGGCTTTTTGTAAATTCTAAAGGTTGCTCCAGTGTTTCTGAATACTGCCCTGGCCATGTTTTGATGTGAATGGCCAGCCTGAAGAAGAGAAAGATGTATTAGAGTTTATGAGAGGAGAGAGACTTTATGACTGTGCCAGTGAAATATAGGTCACTGTTTTGGGTCACTTGCACCTGATTTGGGTTTGTTATATGTCACAGTATGTCCATGCTCAGTTTCAGCCCACTGGGACAACATTTGGTGTCTCTATTTGTAAAACATTATTATAAAATTGAAAGCTTAAAAACTGTTGCAATGATAACCCATGTTTGAATGGGGCATATTTCCACAACCACTGGGTCTAATCATGTAATTAAAAGCTTGTTTGGTAGCCAAGAAGGAGTACTTTCCCCAATTCCAACCATTGCCAAGCGCCATTCCCATGCCCCCAAGCACCACCCCCCCCCCCCCTACCACAAAACCCTCAAACATTGCAATGGTTTTTGAGCCCACTGTAGAAGTGAACAGCAGGATGGGAGGTGTGAATGATGCCTTGAAGTAAACCCATAATTGCACAATCAAAAGGATGGTTTTGACCATTGCACCTTTGATGCCCTTCATGAATAGCCATGCGACGATCAATAGTATGGTCATAAGAGATGTTGTCATGAATGTAAAGCTGAGAGTATGTAGGATTTCTACCCTCAAAGGGAAGGACAGAGCCAGCCTAATGAATGAGCTCTCCACACAAGACAAAAGAGTAGGAGCCACCACCATTCTGATTGACAGAAGGATCAATTGTTTTGCCAACAGAAGTCATGGCCAGAGAATTGTTGTAAAAGGATGCACTTGTGAAAATCAGAACCATGTGGATCCTTGCAAGTGAAAAGACGATAAAGATCTTGTGAAATCTTTGAAGCTTGGAAAGTTCAATTTTGCCTTGATAGCAACACATGCCAAACTTGGGATTAATATGAGAGGAGACAGAAAGAGCTTCAGCTCTCCAATGAAGGGCATGGCAAGAAGGACATTCAATGTTCATCCTTCCAAGACTATAAACCTCTCAAGTAGAATCAAAGGGTTGATGAGCAATAGGAACAATAAGAGGCTGTGGTGGTAAAGGTAGATCAATAACGTGATCAAATAATGGAGAAACAATAGGAGCATGTAGAGGTGGCTGTGGCTGTGGTGATAGTGGTAAATCAATAACATAATCAAATAATAAGAGTGGCTAAATATAATAATTAGCAAAAAGATTAATAATAATAAAAAGTTAAATGCTTACAAGAGTTGGAACACAAATTGGTTCTGAAGAGGGAGAAAGAGAAGGAACAGGAAGGGCAATAGCAGGAATAGGAGCAGAGGCAGGGACAGGGACAGGGACAGGGACAGGGACAGAAGCAAGAATAGAAGCAGGAGCAAGAATAGGAGCAAGAGCCAGAATAGGAGCAGGTATAGCTCTCTAATTAATTGTGTATAATATTAGTAAAAAGTAAATAAATAAATAAATATAACTTACAGAGTAACGACCTCTAAATATTTGTTGATTAGAAAGGGATACATACAAAGCTTTCAATTGAGCAGAATCTAGAGTTTGTCGTGAAAGAGAGGCAAGAGGTGGAGAAGGAGGGGGAAGGGGAAGGGGAAAGGTAGGAATAAAGCCAGAACCAAGAGCAGAAGGAGCCATAGAGCTAGAAACATTAGTAAAAGCAATAGAAGCAGGAGGGGGAGGGGAAGGAAGGGGAAATGGTTGTGGAGGGACATGGCCACACCTCCATAAAGATGGATAAGGGGGAACATTAATCATTTGCATATGTATATCAAGTGGCAAATAATCAAGTTCATGCCCATTAACAATAAATGGTGGAAGAGCAGAGGAATGTGATGAAATTGCAGGGATCCTACGCTGTTTAGGAGAACCAATATGATGCTGATTATGCTCCTGATTACGTACAGCTTGCTGATGGCACTGAGGAGATGTAGAAGGAGTGGAAGGAATACCAGCATCAGAAGATAAAGGTGGAGTAGGCGGCATAATGACCCAAGCAAGGAAAGGAAAAAGGATGGATAGGGAAAGGAAAAGAAGAATCAAGCCAAGAGAGCAGCCAGCCAAGAGCCAAACACAGCAACAAAGAAAAGGGTAAGAGAGAAGCAGTAAAGATAAAGGGGGTACACAATATGTGCAAAGCAAAACCTAAAAAAAAAAATTAAAGCTGTAAAAAATAAATAAATAAACAATATACACACTGTTAAGAACAGTGAAACAGAGCAGTGAGATGACAGTTAATATGATTGTAGTTGCAGTAGTAGTGACAGTGGCAAGCAAAGGTAAAGGCAAAGGCAGCCACAGACAATATGAAGCGTCAAGAGTGTTGAACTGTGCTGACTAAGTGCGAGGCAGAGGCAGCGAAAAAATGGCCAGTCAAAAGGCCTGTATTACATGAAAAAGTGCTGACAAATCTTGAAACCTGTTGGGGCAGCACCACACTTACTAATCATGTTCTGTGGAAAATTGTTTCCATTCATGTCAGATTGTCAGCTGCTATCGCAGCTGACTAACTGTTGTGTTGACCAATGCTGACATAATCTCTTACATTAGCATCCATTCTTGGAGCATGCTGTTGTATATTATAGATATGGTAAAAGTGATGCTGCCCACATTGGCAGTCAAATTCCAATTGAGCAGTGCACATGTGGTTACACACCACATATCATATATCCAACCAATTATGTGTATTGAAGAATGAGATGAAAAGCTGATCTGATTTTTGTAATTGAATGGGGCTAACACATGCAATTGTTAGCCGATTTGTTTTATACATTTGAAACTCATCCACATTGAAACCCAACTCAGCCCAACATGCCATAGTCAAGAAAGCATGGACCACACTAGTGCAATATACCTGGCTCAATACCCAAACCTCTCTTTTCATTTGGGCACAGCAGGAAAGATTAGTTATGTTATTCTTGAAAAACATATATAATAAGTGGGACAAGAAGTGGCCCACTCCATCACTGATAGAGGAAGAAATCAAGAACACAAAAGGTAATAGTGAGAAGACATTGCATCTAGCTTACATATATAATCTCAATCCTAAAATATCTCAGTGATTGGTGAAGAATTGCAAAAGATATAGCTTATTTATATTTTACAATGTAAGTAATAAAAATCATGTAACTGCAGAGTCAAATGCAAAAAACAGTAAATGGAAGAGCATAAAAGCCATATATATCTATAATAAAACATTTCCACACTAATTTACAGTATCTACATGAATCTCTAACATGTAAAGTAGTGGTTTCACAACTATATCAGGCCTACATCATCTGGTAGTAGTGTATGAGGGGTCTTAAAGCTGTTGGCAATGCCAAAACCAGCACAGCCTTGGCAGGTATACCTGAACAGATTCCAAGAAACCAAGCTTAAGGACAGTATTGCACTAGTGTGAAAAGTACTACTTACTTCAAAGAACTAACAGTAAAAGGTTAGAAAAAAAGTAAATTTGAGATTCAAAATAGTGTGGCCCAAAGGCTGTATCAGCAAGAGAGTGACAAGGTCAAGCAAAAAATCAAGGAATATGGTCAGAAAATAAAGTATACAGTATAGTAGTGAAGGTGTGCTGAACAAAACAAAGGTAAGCTATGTCTGCTCCAAGTGGTTGATCAGTGCTCACATTGATTGCATTATAAAAAGGTTGATTGATAAACTTCCTCATACATTTCAACTTATTGTAAAGTATATTGCCAGTCAGACTGGCTGAAGTGTGACAATACTTGCTGGCAGTCTAAACCCTTGTATAGAGAAAAATAATCACAACACTAGTGTAAGTTATTTACCAAGCATTGAGACACTTAGTAATTACAGCTAGCTTGAGTTTTCATAAAGGTAAAAACTTTAGATGGTCTTGCATTCAACAAGTTCTTGCCTAACAAACAATTCAACACTGAAATGTTTGATGAATTTTTGAATCAGTCCTTTATTGAGTGATATCATGTACCTTGGAAAAATTAGTCTAATATACTGTATTATAGATTAAGACAAATATGATGGTCAAGCAATTTATGTAGGATCAATGGGCAGCACCCCAAGATAGATGTTGTGGAAAATGATCACAAGGACAATGATAAGGGACATACAAGAAGAAAGGGCTAAATAAGGAAGTCCAGAAAGGTCTCAAAAATCCAGAAACTTTTGACCAAATGGCTTGACTCCAAATGTAATGACTATGGACAGATGCACACACTCACAGTTCTTAAAGGACTGAGACTGTTCCATTTTCCATCCATCCAAGTGGTTGACATGAGCTCATTGCAGCCAGCTGTAAATGTATCCATTTCCTATACTCCTGTGCCCTATTGTATACATACAGCACCCTTCTAGAATGCTTTAAAATATATGGCAAGCACAACTATGATCATATGAAGGCAATACAGAATACAATAGATGAATGTACTGTAATACATATTTCACATGTTTGTAATATTAGAATCAGGAATTATGTCATCTTTATATCAGGAAAACTACATTTGACTTATTCACCTTATGTGGCTTGTACAAGAAGCAGTAAGTTGTGTAAGTGTGTAAGACAGCCTACTTGCATACAGCATGTCATTTCCGAGACAAGCTGAGTCAGACAGATAAGATGTGTAAGTCCAGGACTGGATTTCAAGACAGCTCACCTGATTGCTACTTGTGCAAGCCTTTCAAGCTGTGGACAGCAGATATTAAGGTGGATTTTAAGCTTGCAGGCCAAGCATCACAAGTCATATAAAATAGCAAAACAAAATAGATAACGAGTTCTAATTTTAATAAGTAAAGAAGATCACAGTGGCTACAGACTTGTCGGCACATATGGCCAGAACACATAATCAGTATCCTGATTCCGATGATTTGTTGTTCAAATTATCTCACCTGAATGGATTCCATAAGCTGTCTGCTGTTGTGCCATTAGGCTTTTTTGCAAATGGGTTAGCTTTTGTTAATTGAGAGGAGGTAAATCATCCAACGGAGAAAAATAAAAAAAATTGTATTTTTAGAATTCTAGCCCCATTATTAATGTCATACTCACAAGTATTATATAGCATTTGGTAACACTAATAAAAGTTTTATTTTTTCTAATGAGTAAATTAAGCTTAATTAAGTCTGCAAAATTAAAAATTAAAGACAATACTACAATTGGAATGTATTTGACAGATTCTGCATTGGATACTGAGGTGTTATTTTTACTAGTAATATTATAATTAAATACAGGCATCATATTGTATTGTAATTATAATGTAATCATATTATATTCTACTATAACTATGATGTTAAGAATGTGATTAGAGACATATTGTAATTGTATTTTTTTTTTAAATAATCAATATATATTCAATATAAGTCATAATCTTAGACAGCTCTAGTCTATGCACCTGGTCTGGACACAGATGACATCATTCAATGATCAAATAATGTGATAGGGCACCAATAGCGTTATTCCCTCTTAAGAAACTAGGCCAGCCTAGTTTGGGGCCTATGGAGTGGAGTGGAACCAAATGATGACATTGTGAAGCCATGACATCATTGTGGAGTAATGACATCATTTGAAGTATTCTAGAGTAGGACATCTAGCCCTCGAGTTTAAGAATATACTATTAGAAGAGCCTAGGTCTTCCAAAGTCTAACCTGAACTAAATGATAAGTTATATGTTCCCTTTTGAGTCAGGTCACGTGTAAGAGGAATGAACATAAGGCAGGCGTCATCAGGAACCGACACCCCCTTATGTAATCATAAACCCTGGCGCTTATGATTATGTAATGTCTCAAATCTCACGAAAATGAGGGTACAATTCGATTCGACACGTTTGGGAGTCACCACCTGAATTCCAAGCTCCACCAACCTGCCAAACACCACTGTCCTGGCCGCGGCTGTGACAAATCTTTCGTCTCGCCCGCTGCGCTTACGCTCCACTTTGAGTCGGGCACCTGCCCATTGCGCATGACGCGTGAACAACTCAACCGCCTCATCTTCCGAGGCGACACAAATAACTACATCACGAACGCCTCGCAACTAATTACTGGGCCACTGGGTTGGAATGAACCACTGCCCTTAGTGACGACGTGGGCTACAGAGCTCTCGAGGAATGGGGCACTGGTAGCTAGCATTAGTGTCATACAAAAACAGGGCAATGCCCTAAAACTCTGGTGTATAATACCATAACCTTCATTGACAATAATTGTCAATGAATTGTCAATGAGTCAGACGATTGTAATTGAATTGTAATAAAGATTCAAATCATATTGTGATTGAATTGTGAATGGGCGAAAAGTGTTGTAAATCAATTGTGAATGGTTTAAAAAGCATTGTATATGAATTGTGAATGGGCGAAAACCATTGTATATGAATTGTGAATGGGCGAAAAGTATTGTAAATGAATTGTGAATGGTTTAAAAAGCATTGTATATGAATTGTGAATGAGCGAAAACCATTGTATATGAATTGTAAATGGTTTAAAAAGCATTGTATATGAATTGTGAATGGGCGAAAAGCATTGTATATGAATTGTGAATGAGCGAAATCCATTGTATATGAATTGTGAATGGTTTAAAAAGCATTGTATATGAATTGTGAATGAGCAAAAACTATTGTATATGAATTGTGAATGGGCAAAAAGCATTGTAAATGAATTGTGAATGGTTTAAAAAGCATTGTATATGAATTGTGAATGGGCAAAAACCATTGTATATGAATTGTGAATGGGCGAAAAGTATTGTAAATAAATTGTGAATGGTTTAAAAAGCATTGTATATGAATTGTGAATGAGCGAAATCCATTGTATATGAATTGTGAATGGGCGAAAAGCATTGTAAATCAATTGTGAATGGTTTAAAAAGCATTGTATATGAATTGTGAATGGGCAAAAAGTATTGTAAATGAATTGTGAATGGTTTAAAAAGCATTGTATATGAATTGTGAATGAGCAAAATCCATTGTATATGAATTGTGAATGATTTAAAAAGCATTGTATATGAATTGTGAATGAGCGAAAAGCATTGTAAATGAATTGTGAATGGTTTAAAAAGCATTGTATATGAATTGTGAATGGGCGAAAAGCATTGTATATGAATTGTGAATGTGCGAAAAGCATTGTGAAAAGTTGTAAATATAACAGTATGACAGTTGTCCTATAAATAATACATATGATATTGTGATTTTTAATTACAATGTTGATATTATTTATAGCGAAATTGTAATACAATTGTAAATTATGGTAAATTATTGAAATTCACCCTATAATGAATGAGATATGATTGTAAACTATTTGAGTTCACAGTAGCTATTTGTAGCACAATAAAAACAAACTAGTGATCTGAAAATAATTGTGTGGATAGATGTAATTGGAGTTTAAAATATTCTCTATTAACACAAAGCAATTGAATGAGCCAATCTCTAGATATTTAGATATCTTTAAATGTAGATCTGTTTGAATAATATAAGATCTGTTGATTAGATTGCTTAGAGTTGGCCTAGAGTTCTTTTGTAAACTAGTCAATATATGTCCACAAAACATTTCAAAGCTGTATCTGTCTTATGTCAGAGGATGTGATTATAACAATGACACTGGTAACTAAATAATGAATAGCTATTTGTGACAGAATTAGAACAGCAAACGATGTGAAATTATTTGTAATGATAGAAATGAATAAACTCTAAAGAGTTTCCAGCCAACTCTAAGCGATCTAATCAGCTGATCTGATTAGATCGCTTAGAGTTGGCTGGAAACTCTTTAGAGTTTATTCATTTCTATCATTACAAATAATTTCACATCGTTTGCTGTTCTAATTCTGTCACAAATAGCTATTCATTATTTAGTTACCAGTGTCATTGTTATAATCACATCCTCTGACATAAGACAGATACAGCTTTGAAATGTTTTGTGGACATATATTGACTAGTTTACAAAAGAACTCTAGGCCAACTCTAAGCAATCTAATCAACAGATCTTATATTATTCAAACAGATCTACATTTAAAGATATCTAAATATCTAGAGATTGGCTCATTCAATTGCTTTGTGTTAATAGAGAATATTTTAAACTCCAATTACATCTATCCACACAATTATTTTCAGATCACTAGTTTGTTTTTATTGTGCTACAAATAGCTACTGTGAACTCAAATAGTTTACAATCATATCTCATTCATTATAGGGTGAATTTCAATAATTTACCATAATTTACAATTGTATTACAATTTCGCTATAAATAATATCAACATTGTAATTAAAATCACAATATCATATGTATTATTTATAGGACAACTGTCATACTGTTATATTTACAACTTTTCACAATGCTTTTCGCACATTCACAATTCATATACAATGCTTTTTGCACATTCACAATTTATATACAATGGTTTTTGCCCATTCACAATTCATATACAATACTTTTTAAACTATTCACAATTCATTTACAATGCTTTTTGCCCATTCACAATTCATTTACAATGTTTTTTGCCCATTCACAATTCATATACAATGCTTTTTAAACCATTCACAATTCATTTACAATACTTTTCGCCCATTCACAATTCATATACAATGCTTTTTAAACCATTCACCATTCATATACAATGCTTTTCGCCCATTCACAATTCATATACAATGCTTTTTAAACCATTCACAATTGATTTACAATACTTTTTGCCCATTCACAATTCATATACAATGCTTTTTAAACCATTCACAATTGATTTACAATGCTTTTCGCCCATTCACAATTCATATACAATGAACCATCCAGGCATTGAGGGATGATCGTCCGGAAAGTAGAATGACTGGACATCACCATTCGGAAGGTGACCATCTCGCATGCGTGGCCCACCCAGGTGGTGCATCCAGTCCTTCTTTGGCCCTGTATCGATGGAAGTCAGAGAAAATTAAGTAAAAGGTGGAAAGGGCACACCTTTCGACATCTTCCGTGCCGATATTGCATCCAGAGCTCGCTTTTGATGGCTCGGCACGTTGTCAAAAAGAAACAGAGCCTTGAAAGTGCCTTTGGAGAGGCCTTCAAAAATGTAAATTGCCGAATTGACTTGCGTGAGAAGATCTTCAGAGCCAAAATAGCCATCACGGTTCTTGCCAGCCTTGAAGATGATCTGAGCCTGCCTGAAGACAAGTTAGTAAGCCTAAAAGGAAGGGGGGAAAGAGGATGATGGACAGACTCATCGCTATCACACAAGCGGCCCGACTTGGACGTCAAGAAGTCCGAGACCATAATCAACTGGCCATCGCCTTTGGGCTGCGGTGTTGGCCGGTCGGTTGTTTGAGTCCACATGATCTTGCGGTGGTCGTTTTGGTAGAAAGTGGATTCATCGTGGGTGATGAGGACAAGTCGAAATGGGAGGCCATCGGGCACTGGGAATCCATTCAGGCGTGGGAGTTCACATTCATCATCGTCCCACTGATGGAAGCGCAGGTCATAAGTCTTCCACCATTCAACAAATGCACGTTGATAGGCCACGACATCCTCCCTCTCATGGCCATTGATGTACATCCCGTTCCGAGTGGCTTGGTATCTTCAGTCAAGTTTTTGCAGCCAGCGGGTTGCTGTACTCTTCGAAATCGATGGCTTGCAAATGCCTTTCTTTGAGAATATTTTTTGCATCTCAGGGCTTGCAACAAGATCGACGATGTTCTCTGCCTTTACAAACCCCTTCTTGGACTTTTCGACCATCCGCAACTTGATCTCGCTCGCTATGTCCTCATCTTTCAGGGCTGTCCACCACACTTGGCCCAGGCGATGGAGCGGGAGTGCTTTGGTCTGCAAGAACTTCAGAGTCCACTCATGGATGCGTCGTGCATGAGTATCCCCATGTCCCTGAGCCTTCGAGATAACTAATAATATTTTTCTCCAGCTTAGATTAAGCCCTCCGTCAAGATGCAGGTTCAGGAGCCCAAGATTGCCTGGATCCGCCACCGCGTGACCAAATCACGTTCTTTATTGACCACTTCCACTTTCAGCATTGCACATACTGTGCGAAGCTTTAATTGATCATAAAGGAGTGTAGGAGGTGATTCTGCAGACTCCGTCAAAACCCGACGCCGGAGATCTTCAAACGACGTGGGCCCCATGTCTGCACTTTTTTTGCTTGCGACACAAGTTGATCCTATGGATTCCATGAAACCTGGTGCCAGGATGGTGTAGCTTCCAAGTACGTACCATTTCTGCTTGTATCATCCCGCCTGTCCTCATGCGTTGTTCCTCCATCTTCACCCTCACTTCCAGTATCATAATCTTCCTCTTCTTCTTCTCGGAGACTTTGTACGGGCAGTACAGCTTGGTGGTCTTCCTCACTTGCCACAGGTCCCTGTGCGACTTGGCAGTGATCGTCGCTTGCAACTGGTCCCTGTGTGACGACTTCGGAATGCGTTATGCGGAGCGGGAGGAAAGGCTTGTCTTGGAGCTTGCAAATGGTTGTATGGCTGGGGCATTTGTCAACTTGGCAGCAATCTTCACTGGCAGCAGGGCTGTGTGTGACTCGGCAGCGATCCCCATTCACGGGTGCAAGTTCCTCCATATCTGGGTTTTCGAAGGTAGTTACCATGTCATCGTCAGAGCTTTTCTCTGACTCTTCAATAGTCAGATATTGTCGTTGGGTAAGTTCCTCCGCTTTTTTTTTTGACTCCATCCGTTTCATGAACTCATCGACAGGCAGAAACCCTTGGTTAGCATGCTTGGTCTGAACACATTTCCGACGATATTCTGTTGCCCTTGAGTGCTCAGTGTAAGTTCTCCGCTTTTTCTCTCTTGCTGCCTTCTCTTTCATTGCCTCTTTTTGTGCGTCAAAGAGCATCCTGCTGAATTTTGTCAATTCACTCTCCTCACAGATGTCCACGTCACTGCCACTGTCAAGGATCTCCACAATGGAGCCCTCAGAGTCAGTATTGTTATCATTTGGCATGGTGGGAACATTGTCTGTGTCCAATGTGTTGGGTTCATCAAGAACTGCCACTTGCGAAAGGAGGGTTTCAGACGTTTGGCTATGGGAAGGGTGGCTGAAAGACCTGCCAGATTTGTGATTAATATTATTTTTATTGTTTCGTTTTTGTATCTTGCTGAGGTTTTGCAATCGAGACTCTGTTGCACACGACTTACGTGGCATTTTGGGGATATTTTTCTCCCACTTGGGGCTGCCTGGACAAGAGCAAATTAGTCACGTGTTGGTTACGTGACTGTCTCAGACCCTGACACGAAAAAAAAAAAATTCTGCCAATTGAGTCCTACACCTTAGAAAAGTAGTTTACTACAACCAAAAACGTTATTTCCTATTCATCCCAATTAATTTTTATTTTTTTAAGAAATTACTTCCAGAAACTTGTAGAGGGAACTCCAGCCTATCACTCTGCGGTGCAAGAATATCAGTTTTTGGTGTTGTGGAGTGGGAGAATAAGCTGCGAGAAATGGTAGGTTTTGCTGACTAAGGGGGTGTCGGTTCCTGATGACGTCTGCCTTAGTTCATCACATATGCCATACTTCACATTACTTAGCCAATCATGGAATGGTTTTCTCAAGCCAGCCTTCCAAAAAATCAAGAAACACTTTGCTGACTTTGGGCTTGAGCCTAAGTTTGTCTCAAATACCACACATGGTTTTTCTATAGGCAAAAGTTGAAATTAAGTAATGTATCATATGACATTTTTCACATATTGTGTTGCTTTTCATTTTTCTACTAATAAAGCACCCTTGCAATGGTTGTTGGGCATTAACAAAAGGGTATATATTAAGTTTATGGAATGAAAAAGTTAGTATCTTGTGTTCTAAGGGTATAGTGAGATAAAGAGTGAAAAAGGTACTATGTATTACTTATTTGATTGTTATTGTCCCTCTATTTTGTAGCTACAGTATATGTTTTTTGTTTTGTAAGCAATTAAAAAAAATTGTTTTAGTATCTTGTATGACCATTCTTTGCTGCTATCCTTTTTAGTATGCTTTGATAAAGCTTATAAATATACTCTTTCTCAATTCTCCTCTATTCCTTCTGTAGTGCAACTCACATGTCCCTATAGTTTCTTGAGAGTGTGCTTTGAGTGTGTATCCTGTGCTCCAAATACTCTCACAAATGTTCGATGATGTTCATATTCAGACTACTGATAGGCCAATTAAATTTATTGAGTTTTTTTTTTTTTGCAAAAAAACCAATTCTGAGTAAGGCAAGAAGTATGCTTCAGATTGTTGTATTGTTGAAAATAGATGTTTTTCTTGTTGATTTCCAGGTTCCACAAGGTTCCTAGAACATTATTGTTAAGGATTTCAATATAAAGTTTCATGTCCATATTGTCCTCAATGCAACAAATTCGATCCAAGCCTTTGGTGATGAAACAACCCCAAACTATAAAGTTTTCACCTCCATGCTTTATCTTCTTCTAAATATATTACTCATTAAATTGTTGTCCTGGCTTCTTCCAACAATAGCAACACCCATTTGACCTGAAAAGGTTGAATTTAGATTCATTGGAGAATATTACTGTCTTTCAGTCATTAACTGTCCAATGTTTGTATGCTTTTACCTATGCTAGACATTTTTTCTTCTTCTCTGAGAATAAGAAAGGCTTTTTACAACATATGTAAGACTTCAAACCACAATTGACAAGTCTTTTCCAGATTGTTTTGGCAGTCATATATGGAAAGCAGAGCCTTTAAAGGTTAGCAATGTTATGTGCCTCAGTGCTTGCTAGCATTCTAACAGTAATATAAGTGTCACAGATTGTGAACTTGCAAAATTAATCAGGTTTAGGCTTCATATAATAGAAGTTGTTAATTTTTGCATGCCTGTGGTGGATACAGTGGAGAACACAAGCTATTGAATTTTACTCTAACATTAGTAATTGCAAATGTAGGTAATGATGTAGGTATCAATGCAGGTAAGAGTGTAAATGAGAGTGCAGGTTTAAGTGTGGGTATGGCCCATGTAGATGAGGCAAATGTAGGTGTGGACATAAATACAAGCAGGAATAGTAAAACTTAAGATGAGTTAAATGATACATATTGGTAAGAATTAAGGTTTTTTGCCACAGAGATGTAGATAATACATGACTTTGACATTTGACAGCTTTTAAAAAATAATTTAATCAGCATGTGCAAATAGATATACAGTACCCCAATTAAGTAATGCACCTTTTGTCAGCCACAGTGGCTGGCAAAAGGTGCATTATTTAATTGGGGTACTGTAGAAAACTTAAATTACTAACTGAAGTTTGCCATCTTTCAAGCCTTAATCTTCAAGTATTACTGTACAAGAACTGGGGAGTTAGGCCAAAACTCTATATATAATACAGTATAATGATAATGACTTCTATGCCTACTAATACAGCCTAATAAGAATGACAGGCCATTGCTATTACTACATTATGCTTCCTTTCTTTATATCATAATGTTTTCTAATTAGTACCTGTACTCATTTCAGAACTGCAAAATACAAATATTTTGATGTATATTTTGACTGAATACTTTGCAAGCTTATTTTACTTATTGTTCTTTGCATATGATTCTGCAGTCATATGATTTTCATTACTTACATTTTCATAAAATGTAAATATGCTATATCTCCTGCACTTTTTCACTAATCACTTAGATATCTTAGAATTGAAATTATATATATGTAAGCTAGATGTATGCCAATATATAAAGGATGAAATGATCTAAGCAAAGTTTCACCCAGTATTGTAGAAAATATAGCCATTCAATCTAACAAGAAGTTCTAGAGTATTTGCAAAAATCAAAATCTCACCTATCTTATTTCACACTATAAATTAGCATGCATCTAGCTTACATATATATAATCTCAATTCTAAAATATTTCAGTAATCAGTGAAGAATTGCAAAAAATATAGCTCATTTAAATTCTACAATATAAGTAATGAAATTTATATAATTGCAGAGTCAGATGCAAAAGATAGTAAAAACCAAGTGTGAAGTATAGTAAGCCAAATTAAGCCAATTCATAGGAGGAATCATCAGCTTAGTCTAACCCTAGTTAGGCTTAGTGACCATTTGATTTTGTATGGCTTAAAGATTATGTTAAGCTACATTAACCTGAACTAAGTCTACATAAGTTTATTTAACATTTTTCTAATGAATAACAAATATTGGCTTGTATACTAGTTTAATTATAGACAGTACTATTATCATAAACCCTTTTGTAGGACTAGAAAAGTTTATTTTAGTTTGCTCAATGGATGCCTGTTGTCACGAGTGCGGACGAAGCACTCAGATGAGGGCCCTGGGAGGTGTTCGACTCTGCCGAGGGATGCGTTATAGGATCAAGGTTGAAGTGGGGTGATGCACACTGGTAAAATGTGCGATAAAAGGATAACCTTGCCTGAAGATGTCAGAGAGGTCGGCACGGGGCTCTGGACTCTCAATCTCTAGCTTTCAGCACGAATGCAACAAGGAGAGATGTGGACAAAGAGGTCAAGATGAGAAACCGTAAACTACATGACGCTGATGTTATACAGGAGACATGAGTCAGCAACCAAACTAGGACAGGATAGGTCACAACACAACAGAAGTGTAAGAACATAGCAAGCCTCTTACTTATCTTAAGTATAAGAGTAGAGTAATAAAGGGAGAATAAATAGAAAGAAAGAATACTAGTCCTAACACCTGTCTCAGTCAGTTCTATCAATCCACTGATTATACTGTACTATGTATGGAGTTAGTGGCATAGTTTCTCTGACAAAGGTTAGTAAATGCCATATTATGCCTGAAACCAGTGCAAGTCATACTGTTAAAGTAGGTGTCATCAGAAACTGACACCCCTTTACATAATCCTTATTTAGGATAGTCCTTACACTTCCTCAACACTCTCGCATGGCATTTCAAACTCCGCAAACTTTACAACAACTTGGCGCATCACGTGTCCGTAAGAGAAGTTTGGCACGTTATGTTTTAGTTAGTTTATTTGTACTAGTTTACTTAAAAATAAAACATGGTTATCTTATCATTATCAGATCCACCGTTCACAATGAGTGGATTGTGGATGGGCATTGCTCGTGCAAGGGAAACACGTCGCGATGCGTCTTTACAGCACCCCCTTATTCCTCTGTTTCCCCTGCCCAAATGTCGTCGCCTATGCCCACTCCTGTCAACGCTCCCATAATGCCGGCTGATGCTGGGTCTGATCCCCGCTCCGAGTGTTCGGAGGCATTACATATGACCGGGAAGGAAAGAGCTATAACCTTGAATGGGAATTCAGGGCCAAGTTCGAGCGCTGGCTTACAAATGAGCAACAGGCCTTAGGAATCGAAATTCGGCGAAGCAAGACTCGGCACTCCAAAGCGCGAGGACAACACGTTTACCTAACATGCAAGACCTTCTGTTGCGCGCATAACCAACTTGGAGGGGTTAAGCCTTATGTGAAAAAAACGGTGCGGGAAAGAAAGATCGAGAGCAAGCAAATCGAGGGGGGGTGTCCCTGTCTTGTTGAAATTAAGACGTACCCCTATACTGAAACCATATTGGGCAAATACAATCACGATCATTCCCACCCCACCAGCAAAGATAATTTGAAGTACATCCGGATCTGGGTTGCCACGCGTGAACTAATAGAGGCCTGGGTGCATTATGGGGTGACTGATCAAGAGATTGTGAGTGATCCCCTCTTTAATCATGACTGATCTAACTTATCACTCTCAGAAAAAGAAGATCCGCACTTGGTTTAGTGCACATGAAAGGGATCACTACATAACCAATGGAGAGATTTGCAGGATCAGGAAGGAAGTCGAAAGGGCTAATATCCAATTAGATGCGAACGATGCCCACTCAACTTGGATCTGGGTTAACAAGCTTCAATCGCAGGGGACCTTTGTGTATTACAAGGATAAGCAAGACCCGCCTCCTGAGGGATCAGATCTAACTGACAATTTATTCATGCTGTGTATTCAATCTAAGTTCCAGATGGAAGCATACGCGCGCCTTGGTAACGGATTCCTTGGCATTGACGCAACCCATAACGTCACTCAATACAAGGGAATATTATTATTTACTTTGATGGGCAGGATAATTGGGGCCATGGTATGTGATAAAATCTTGTAAATATTTTATTTAATTTGGTTATGAAGGTGTACCCGTTGCCTGGATGCTGTCATCCAATGGCACGCAAGCGACAATTGAATTCTTTTTGAATTTAGTCAAGGCACGGAGTCCTGAGATCGCACCATCTATTTTTATAATGGATCACGATCACACTCAGGTAAATGCAATTCACTAGCGTTCCCACAGTGTCAGCGCATATTCTATTGCTGGTGGCATGTGCTCCGGGCCATCCGGACTCATTTCAATACAAAGGAATTTCCAGTTCTGTGGGAACTTATTCAAGATTGGATTCGCACTACTGATAATGATGTATTCAACGATGGGTGGGCCAAGATTCAGGGGGATACTAAAGTTTCTAAGAGCATTGCCAAATACCTGGCCGGGAATGGCTTTCCTATAAGGAGATGTGGTCCGCCATGTCATGCCAGAATTGTACTATTTTTGAGGAGGGCGATACTAATATGCTCCTAGAATCGTATGTTATCACACTTTTTTAAATATTTATTATATTAATATATAAACGTGGTCAGATATCACCATGTGCTGAAGAGCATATGGCTGGAAGGGAAGAGGAATCAGTGCATGGATCATTTGATCCACATGCTGATGGAGGAGTTCCTCCTAGATTTCGAGATCCGCCATGAGCGGCAAACATTGGGGATGGAAGGCCCGAATCTAGCTAAGAAGCACTGTCAACAAATTCTGAAGCGCGCCTCTGAGACACCCCTTGGCAAAATTCAGAAAATGGACGACTCGCACTTTGAAGTGCAATCATCGAAAACAAATCAATCTTATCATATAGATTTGAATACTATAACTTGCAATTGTAGGGACTTCCCTGTATATGCCTGTGCAAACACATAGCGGCCGTTGCACATTTTTTTGGGAGAGTCGATCTCGGACCCCGACCACCTGACAACGCAAGCGCAAGCGAGTTGCCAAATTCACCGGTCCAGCAGGATGGTAGCGCTGGCGCTGGCAGTACAGATGACGACGCTACCACTTCCCTCATTTCGGCAGCCAATAATATGATTCGTGTTACTCAGGAGCTCATTTCAAACATGTCGCGTGATCCGCATATTGCAAAATCAATCACAAAGTCACTCAATACGATGCTATCTCAAATTGACGCCCTTGTGCACTCGACAATGGTGGCCGGCGATGGTTCCCCCCTCCCAGAAAAAGAAGTTATCGGCCCCAACCAACTTTCTTGGCCAGAGACGGCCGCGCGAATGGGGGTACAGCATGGTAAGAAGCGTTAGGGCAAAGGTAAAGTCGACAGCGCACTTACGGCCCAGCACATTGGTGTGCCTAACCATAAGCGCGCCGCTGATAACGACCCATATGGAGTAGGAGAGCAATCTGGCAAATGTGCAAAGCCTGATGCCCACTCAGCCGCCGCCAATGCTCGAGCGCGCGCAGCAAAGATGCGCAAGGCAGAGCCCCTGCCCACGATCATCAACACTGACACTCCTGTCAACGTTTGGAATGATGCCCTGCAGACACTGTTAGTATTAGCATCGCAGCCCCCATCCACGCTCCCCTCGATGCATCCCCCACCCATGCCACTCCCCTTGCCCACGTCACTCCCCTTGCCCACATCACTCCCCTTGCCCATGTCACTCCCCTTGCCCGCGTCACTCCTCCTGCCTGCGCCGCCCCCACACGCCTCATTCCCTCCCTACACATACAACCCATATCATTTTCTTCCCCCCCCGGTCCCTCTGTCTCAGCCAATGTATCCTCATTCTCAGTTTTATCCCCAATATTCTTCCTTTTCGACTTACTCACAACACTCTCAACACTCACAACATATGATGTAATTTAGCTTATATAACATGTTTGTAGATAAATATAAGTTGTCATCGTGATTACACAAGCGTAAAAAAAGCTGTCGAAGCCGAGCACACGTGAGTGTGAGACTATCTACTTCAACCAAAAAAAACTGTTGAAGATGTGCGTGTGACTCAGCCGAACTCCGGGAATTTGGAGTTCAGTTACATCCGAGGGAAAGTGTTGAGGAATCTCGCCAACTCCTTAGGGTTTGGATTATATAATGTTTCAAAATTTTGTGATACAGTGAGGCTGGAATGACAAGACTTATATGTAAGCTGCAATTTCCTGCTTTTGTTCAGTATCTGGATTAACATTGAATTTGACATCAAACTTCAAGCCCCACCCATGCACCCAGAGCCTTAGCACATGGATCTTTTTCTCCACAGGTACCCTCAAAGGTGGTCCATGTCGTGGGAGTTCCTGCGTTAATCCTGATCGTGCCACCCTCCTTGTATGTACGTGTATGGTAGCATTTGATTCCATACTTTTTGATCAAAATGGTACATGCCTGCATCTGGATGCCCTCAATCTCGACATGGAGCGAGGCAGGTCCGAGGTGCATGACATTCACAACAAGCCACATTGCCTTATCACCGCCAAACGTGCTTGCGATCAATGGTAAGAGCACTGACGAGACAGGCCATTCACACGTTATTAGACCCTGGCACAATTTATTCACTATGCATTGCACGCCCTCACTGTTGTCGATGCTAGACCACAATGATGGGAGGCTCTTCGCGAGGCACACGCCGTAGCCTTCAATAACGTTTAGTTGCGTAATGACATGCATTAGCTGTGGATGCGAGACTGCGCCGGTCACATTGGTCAAATCGACCTTTTGTGTAAAGAACACCTTAATATGTGCATTGGGAGTGAAGGAAGGTGTGAGCCAGACATAGGTGGTGGACATGATGAAAACAGAAAAGGCAATGACGATCAGCAAGCAGTGAACTTTGTGCATGAAGGGCACCAATTGGAAAAGAATGAGGAACAACAGTTGCAAGATAACTGCATAAGTTACACTGATCGGGAGAGATTGAGCCACCAATCTAGAAGTGCAATAGCGAGCATCACATATCTAGTTCTAATTAATGTTCATACTGCAATAGACTGCCGAACGTCTGCTAAAAGGTCTGGTGGCAGTGTGCGATAACCATGATATCTCCAGTTCGCCCATACAACTTGCGCACCCGAGAGACCCTGGTCATATGCTAAAATGAAGTGTACGGATCGATTTGCATACCTCGAGAGGGCATTAAAGACAGATGGGACAAGAGAATAAGGACTCACCTTCAGATTTGAAGCAAAGGAATGTTGTCAAGGGAGGAAATGACTTGTTTTTCCATTTTCTCAAGTGTTGCTGTGCGCGCCATGGACCGGAAATGAAGTTTGGCCACACCCCAGTATTGCTCAATAAAATTTAATTCACAGTGGTACTTTGGGTAAAAGTCGCAGAGATGGCCACACATCTCAACCAATTCTTGAACTTGTGACTTTTGATTGATAAAGTCCGGCTGTGAAAAAAAAAGCCGCCAACAGCAGCAATCAGTGTGTTCGGGAGGGCAGTGGAAATTTGCACACTGCGCCTTGAGCCCCCCAGCTGGCCATAAACCACGCTCCTGTATTATTAGTTCCATACCTTTAAACCAGCCAGGCATGAAGGGGTGGTCATCCAGAAAGTAGAACGACTGGATGTCACCACTTGGAGATGTTCAGGTCACATGTGTGGCCCACCCAGGTGGTGTGTCCAGCCCTTCCTTGGCCCTGCATCGATGAAAGTGGGATAAATAAAGTGAAAACTGGAATGGGGGCACCTTTCGCCATTTTGCACACTGATATTGCATTTGTGGCTCGTTTTTGATGGCTTGGTGCGTTGTCAAAAAGAAAGAGGGCCTTGAAATTCCCTTTGGATAAGCCTTCAAAAATGTCGATGGCAGAATCGACTTGTGCGAGGACCTCTTCAGTGCCAAAATACCCATTGTGATTCTTGCCAGCTTTGAAGATAATTCAAGCCTTTCTGAAAAGAAGTCAGTAAAAAAAGGATGAGGGAAAGACAGCAACTCGGATGGACACACTCATCACCATCACGCAAGCGGCCCTACTCAGACGTTAAGAAGTCTGAGACCATGATTGACTGACCTTTGCCTTTGGGCTGTGGCATTGGTCGGCTGGTTGTCTGAGCCCACGCAATCTTGCGGCGGTCATTCTGGTAGAATGTGAACTCATTGTGGATGATGAGAACAAGTCGGAATGGTGGGCCGTTGGGCACTGGGAATCCGTTTGGGTGTGGGAGTTCTTGTCCATCATTGTCCCATTGGTGGAAGTGATTTTCATAAAATTTAAACCACTTGATAAACTTGCGTCGATAGGCCACGACATCCTCCCTCTCGTGGCCATTGATGTACATCCCTTTCTTTATGCCTTTGTATCTCCAGTCCAGCTTTTGCAACCAGCGAGTGGCCGTGTTCTTTGAAATTGACTTCTTGCAAATCCCTTTTTCTGAAAAGATCTCTTGCATCTCTGGGGTTGCGACAAGATCAACGAGATCTTCTGCTTTCAAGAAACCCTTTTTGGACTTCTCGACCATCTGCAGCTTGATCTCACTTGCAATGTCCTTATCGCTTAGGACTGTCCAACGTGCTTGGCCCAGGTGATGGAGTGGGAGTGCCCCGTGCTGCAGGAACTCCACTGTCCACTTGCGGATGCATCGTGCATGAGCATCCATCCCCATGTCCTTGAGCCTTTGAGACGACCACTGATGTTTTTCTCCAGCTCAGCAAAAGGCCATCATCCAGATACAAGTTAAGAAGACTCAGCATGGCCTGGATCCGCTGGCATGTGACAAGATCAAGACTTTTGTTGCCAACCTTCACTGTCAACTTTGCACATGCTGTGCAAAAATTCGGACGATTGCAAAGGAACACAGGAGTCCCATCAGTCGAGATGCTCAGCGGTTTTGTTGATTCCATCAACACACGGTGCTGGAGTTTCTTGAATGGTGTGGCCCTCCTATGCTCATTCTGCCTGTCTTCGCCTTCATCCTCGCTTTTGGTACCTTCCTCCTCCTCTTCTGGAAGACCCTGCATGACTCGATGGCAATCATCACTCGTGGTAGGACCTTGCGTGACCCAGCAGTGCTCCTTAATCAGAGTGGGACTTTGTGCAACCCAGTAGCATTCCTCAATCAGAGCAGGACCCTCACTTGCAGCACGTGCGAGTTCCTCAATATCTGTGTCCTCGGAGATACATGACTGATTGCTCCGAGGTTGAGACACAAATGCTGCGTCATCCTCAGAGCTTTCTTCTTCCTCTGATTCAACCATCAGATTTTTGTAAAGTGGTAAGTTTGTGACAAACTTACCGCACTGTATGACCTGTTTGTCTGCATTTTTCTTTGATTCCATAAGTTTCATGAAGTTACGGAGAGGCAGAAATCCTTTGGCAGCATGATTCTTCTGAACACGTTTCCGATGATATGCAGTTGTCCGTGAATGTCCATTGTAAGTTTTCCATTTCTTGCCCTGTGCTTTTTCCTTTTCCCTTGCCCTCTTTTGTGCGTCACTGAGCATCCTGCCGAACTTTGCCAGTTCTGACTCCTCATAGATGTCTGTATCACTGCCACCATCAAGAATCTCAATGCTTGAGCCCTCGGAATCATCCCTATTGTCGTTCAGCATGGCATCATCTCTATCCAATGTGTCGAGTTCATCAAGAACTGCCGCCACAAATGGAAGGTCAGATTCATGAGCTGCCACCGCAAATGGAAGGAGTGTTTCAGAAGTTTGGCTGGAAGGATGACTAATGAACTTGCCATAAATATTGTTCTTCCTTTTTGCTTTGCTAAGATTTTGTATGTTAGAGTTTGGTGCATTTTTGAGTGGGAAATTTTGCCACAAGTTGCTGATTTCTCAGGAGGTGAGAAATCGAGTGCATGTGGCAGAATTTCACATGTATTTGGTGTTTGTTCAGCACATATTTTCACCAATTGAAATATTTTCCTAACCGTCACAATCTATAACAAAGTGTTACGGCACGTGAGCAGCGTGATGCAAATGTGTGACCTTCATCCTCGATCAGCAATTTGATTAGACTATTAATAAAACCTCTGATTACATCTTCCCCTTCAATTCCCTCGCACATTGATGAGCCAGCTATGTTGAGATCGAGCTCGCGTGGCTCAGTTCACGTGCTCCAGCACCCTAGTCCCCTTAGTTCCATTTTTAATGTCATACTATATGTAGTGCCTTCAGGTCCAGTCTGGTCCGGTTTTTTGGCTCATTTTCAAATAACTGGAACTGGGACTGGTCCACATTTGTCCTATATTCACCAAAACCGAGACCGGTCAGACTGGTCAATTGCGGTCTGTGACCTTTCCTTAACCAGTTATGACCAGTCAGGGTTATGACCAGTGATAGACTGGTCATAAACCGGTTCTATTGCCTATATACTATATACTTTACAGCTCATCTAACCGACTAATTATATATGTCTAACTGCTAACTAGTTGCTTGATGCCGGTGCTTTATTGTTGGGTGTGTGCGTGTGTGCGTGTGGTCTGTGCGTGTGCGTGGTGAAAGGGCCTGCCGCCATCTCTCCCATCGTGGCATTCCACATACAAATTGTTCCATTGTATGAACCTGAAACGATGTGCTAATTGTTGTGTGTGTGTGTCTGCGTTGTCGTTGTTTGTGTGTGCACACACATCGTCTCCCTGTGTGTGTCTGTGGATGTTGTGACGCTTGTCATTGTCTGTGTATGTGCGTGCACGGGTGTTGAGTCGACAATAACACATGTGTGCTTGTATGTGTGTACGTGGCGTTGACGACATGCCACGTGCCTGGCATGGGTGAATGACGGCAGATATGTGGGCAGGAGAAAACAACAGACCATATGTAGCATTAGACAGGACCAGGTGCGTTCTGTTCTATTGTTTGTACATGGGTGAACGATGACAGATATGTGGGCCAAAACCAACGGACCATGAAAGGTGCTCCGATGGGCGGTTCAGAAAGACCTTGAGCTCCATCCCCCACGCATCTGGGTTGTAGTTTGCATTCTATGTTGCAAAACAAAAAGATAAGCAAATATTATCAGAAGCTAAGAGAAGAGCACATGCACCTCAAGGAACAGCCGGAACTCATCGTTCCTCTCAAACAGGGGGACAGGGAGCTGTGTGTCGTGGTGATGTGATGCTGTGGCATTCTGGACAGCTCACAGTGGCGTGTGATTGGGGGCAGCAGGCATGTTGAGAGGGATGGCCACCTTGATGTGACCACGAAAGTACCTGTCACGGCCACGTTGAACAGGCAAATCTAGAGAGTCCGAGAGGGTGGTGCAGGACTGTGACCGCATGGCCATTGTCTGGGAAAGCCTCACGCAGGGCCATCTAGATGGGGAGGCCGTCAGTGCCGTGGCGGTCAAGGAGTACGTACCATGTGTGAGTTGTTGGATGGATGTAACAGCTTGCGTCAAGGGAAAAGAAGGAGTGCAAGTTGGGAGAGAGAAGAAATGAATGACGACGCATAATGTGGTCACGCAGCATCATATGGCGCGTTGGTTGTTGCGTGCATCGGCTGTCAGTGGGTTTGAGGGTTTAGTAAATCAGATGTTGCTGTGTATTATTGGGGTTGTTGGTGAAGTAGATGGTGGAAGTGTGATCAGCGAGGTTTGATATTAGAGTAACTTATGAGGGAGATGGGTGCACAGTGTAGCTATGATTGTGAGTGAGGGTTTGCAAATCAGTACTGACACGCGCATGACTACTGTAGTGACTATAGAGCTAGAGTCCGCTTTCAACACTGTGACTACTCACTGTCAATCTCAACGACCAAACTTCAACATCAATGCCTCCCACACAGCAGTGATCTACTCTTCTGATCTCCGCCACCACGTCCTTCTGTCCCTCACGAGACACAGACAGACTGTAGGCCACTCAGGCTACTTTTCTCTACCAAACAAGTCCTGGCGGCCTGAGGCCACGCAGCCCCCTCTGTGTGGCTCATCGAGTTGTGCGGTCCTCCTTCTCCTCCACTACTGTTTCAACATATTTTCAGGAAGAGTATTGCAGAGTCTGATGGCTGCAAGTTGCCGTACAGACTCGTCCAGGCCATGTGATCCACGCCCGTTCGGACCTTCTCTGTAGGTCGTCACCAGGTCATATGGCCCACTCATCGCTGCATTCTCCATCAACATCATCAAGCTCGACTCTGTGTATGTCAGGAACCTGTGATGGATCAGATGACGATGTGCGAACTGAGGCATGCCGCATGGGTGAGTGATTTTTTTGACTGCCCGTCGTCACAGGCTCACTGGCCTTACCCTTACCCTCTCATGCCTTCACCGTCATGGACCCGGACGCACGAGCCACACACCTAAGCCCCTGGTCTTATGCACAAAAACTCCTATCTCTAGCCGCTTTCCCAACAAATGAATCCAAGGCCAGCGCCCTCTGCCATAACACGACTAGGCACCTCAGATGAGCAAGATGCCCTTGCTCGTCCCTCTTCCCTATCTCCCAGCCACTGCCCGGCAGCCAGTATAAGACCGTTGTGACACGCATGCACACACACACGCACACAGATGACGCATTGTTGTCGACTCGGCACGCATGCACACTTAGACAACGATGACCTGCATGCACACACACACGCAGACAATGTGTCTTCGACGCTATGCACACACACTCAGATAATGTGACGTGCACACACACATGCATGCAAATGATGCGATGTGACTTTACTAACAACACTTGGCAGACGCAACACCATGCACATGCACCCAGACAAGAACGACATGCACAGATGCACACGAGGAGACGATGATGGCGCACGTGCACAAAGGCAGAGCAGACAAGGAGATAGACTGAAATAGTTGTAGTAATTGTATAGTAGCTGTTGTGTTCTCGCAGTAGGTTAGTATGTATGATACAAAATTCATTTGGGGAAGCACATTTCTTTCCAATCACATCACACAAAAAGTCTGATTAAAGACCGGTTTAAACCAGTCTCACGCGGTTATAGTCAGTCATGTAAAGTTAGCAAACCGAGACCGAAAAAGTAGAATACTTCATGAGACTGTGACCAACAGTTCGGTTACCTCGGTTACAGTCTGGTCCGGTTCCGGTCAAATTCCGGTTCTAGGGACCGGACCTGAAGGCACTAACTATATGTTACGCTCTGTGGGGCGTTCGGCCGGTTGGCGAATATTTCGGTGCAGCAAGAAGTTCTAAATTGACTTTGATAGCCAGTTAACGGGCAACTTGTCTCGGAGATAGCTTTAGATGCCGATAAACAGGTATGTCCGACGAAGAAGCGTTAAGTTGCTTCTTGGATGTGATGGGTTCTATAGAAGAAGGTTAGTTCTTCGCGAAGTAATGGTTTTAGAGGCTTTCCCCTCTTAGTGGGTTTAAGATGAAGAGAAAAAGAGGCTTCGGACTATGAATGACTGCAAAGAGATTGGGAGTGACTCGCACACCAATCTGACACAGTTAAGTTGCACAGGGTTGATTTTGTGAAGCTTAAGGCTTTCACCATCATACTAGAGACTATTTATACAGTTTGTACTACCCGAATCAAGAAACACCAAAATAAGTGATATTGTGGACGCCTCTACTCACCCCTTTGGGCCTTAGGAACCACATGGCACCAAGGAGTCCGGGTTAGCTACTGTATGGGAGGCATGACCCATAGCGAGTCCCAAAACACGTATAGTACTCAATCAGTATCATAATGGAAGCCAATCAGTCCAAGACTGTATACTGTCCCGTTATGACCATCTCTTCAGTCATGCATCACAAATCTGCGTGAAGTGAAGAGATATGGCTGTGGTTACAGGTCACAAGCATTTGTGAGGACTGTGACAGAATTCTGCTCAAAATTTCCTAAAATGGAATTTTTTTTTTTTAAATTTAAAGTTTACTTGCTTTTCCACACTTCTGGGCCACTCTTCCGACCTTTCCCTCGCATCCAAACAGCTGCACAATTCCTAGACATTGCAGTGTTTCAGTTTCTCCTCTCCCCTCACTACAGTTTCTAGATCTGTCACCTTAGTATATAGTTCCTGTCACTACACTACATGACAACAGAGAGCTTTTTCCCCCCTTCCTGTCTCAGTCCCAGTTAACTCAGAGCTCAGTAGCACTCCTTTGTCTCCCTGAGTGTGCTGCATGCGTCCGCGCCCTTAGTAATTTCAGAGGCGCATCCGATGGTCTATTGCGGCAATATTCCTAGAGTAGCAAGACGCACATGTGCGTGCAAGACAGGCCGCGTTCACATTTTCTTCGGCTCAGTGTAGCCTCTTGTTTCCGCTCCTGGCACCGCTGCACCAGTGCGCGGCCTTATTGGCGTGAGGAAGACGTGTCCCTAACATGAATGGGCACCCCTTTGGAATACAGTAGTCTGCAGGGACCTGCGCGACCACTTACAATACTTTACACCCCCACTTAATAAGTTCAGTCACTGGCCAAATTTGAAATTTGCCCAGATCTTTGAAGAGATCTGAGGCCTGTTACACAAATTTTCTGATGATGAAGAGTCGAGATGGCATCGGAAATGGTCACATGTCACAACCCACGAAGAGATGGTCATAACGGGACAGTAGTAGGCAGAACTAGACTGTACCTCAATACTCTACCAAAGCTTGTGTTGAACCCGCACCTGGGATTGCCACTTTGTGATGGAGTATAAATGGTAATAAGAAGGCGAGCCACAACGGGACACGAATCACTGAGACATACTGAAACAGTATAGTAAACAAACAAGGGTGGGTTGAGCTTCACTTCCTTAATGTCGGCAGTCTGCATCTAGGGGTCAAAGAGATCAGGATCAACAGCATATTCGAGACAAGTTATGGATTTAAGCCAAATAGAACATGCTGCCATACAGAGCAGCTCACAGTCGAATCCTAGAGACAGAAGCCGAATCGAGATCACGCTGTCCATATGAAGAAGCTGGTCAAGCTCCTCCTGGTCCTCTGGAGTGCGTAACACTATAATCCCTTCCATTCATGCTGCCACAGACACATTTTCCAGTATATAGTGCATGTACAGTATTTACACTCGGGCCCCTCGCGCATTTGCCCACACCACAACCCTCACCCTCGCAATATACCCCACACTCATTTTTCCCTCACTCATGCATACTGTTTTTCCTACAAGCTACTGCTATGCTTGCATTCCAGTGCACTTTCAGCCTTTCCAGCACTTTTCCGCGCTCCTGCACTGCCGGTCCAGACCATTCCTGTGCTCACAGACCATGTCATCTGGCCGTGCTCAGTGATCATTCTGCAGTGTATCAGTACCTCTTTCCCCTCACTACAGTTCCTTGATCGATAACACTAGTATATAGACCATGTCCTACATTGCAGAATAACAGAGAAGCTTTTTGCCCTTCCTGCCTCATTCTCTAACTGCTCAGAGCTCTGTGTAGCTCCCTTTTATCTCCTAGAGTATCTCACACGCATCCGCCCTTAGCAGTTTCTGAGGCGCATTGGACGATCCAGTGCAGCCACATTTATAAGGTATCAAGGCACGTGTGTGCATGCGAAACATGCCACATTCATATTTCCTCCAGCCCAGTGTAGTCTCTCACTTCTGCTCCCAGCATTGCTGCACAAGCGCGCTCTCTTATCGGCGCAGGAAATATGCGACCCCAACTAGACGGGCACCTCTACAAAGTACAGTAGTCCGCAGGGACCTGCACGATTACTTGCGATGCTTCACACCCCATATACTTGTTGCCACACCCTCAACACAGTGTCTTTCAACTCTTTTTGCCCACATACCTCCCTTATTCATTGTCCAGAGCTCAACTGGGGTTTTAGAGCCTTCAAGGCTATCCAATAAATCGTTAACTGCAATACACTGTATGAATGGCGAGCAGTGTGTCTATCGGCTAATGCTGTGATCACTTATCTAGATAACATGTAGATATGGTGTTACGGGTTGTAACACGTCATCATGTCACACGTGGGAGTGTGAGAGAAACAGGTCCAGACCTGTTTTCTTTTCAAGTAAATTTTGGCAGGGCGATTTCATGCAGGAAAACTTTTTTTTTTTATGGAAACTGACTCTGAATGGCCATAGACTCTCATGTTGCCACACTTCCCAAGTTTTTTTTTTTTGGCTGGTGTTAAAAAAGAAACTCATTACGCCAAATACACTCTTAGCTCTTGTTGTACGTTTTTTGACGGGCATTTGGGAGGGGGGGGTTTCGTGCATTGTACTAGAGCTGTCCGGAATAAACACAAGCAGTTATGTAATGCTTATGTAATTGTTTCAAATTCTAGCGGTGAAAAAAGTAAAAGTTTGCTAATAAAGTCCTACAGCTTAAAAATCTCATTTAAAACAATAAAATTTATTTCCTCCTCTACTCAAGTCCTACTAATTATTTTTAAAAACTGCTTGCGAGTATCTATAGAGGGGACTCTGGCCTACTACTCTTCAGAGTCAGAATCCCTATTTTTTGTGTTGTGGAGAAGGAGAGGAGGCAGAGGCAAATGGCGGGATTTGCTGACTAAGAGGATGTCAGTTCCTGATGACACCTACCTTATAATGATGTGTCAAAAGCACAGACAAGTTCCTTCCTAAATTGGTCAAGGAATTAGGCTAAATATATTCAAAGAGAAAATTTGCAAAACACAGTTCAACATATATATAGTTGAAGCAAAATGTCTCAAAAAGAAGTGATTGAAGTCTGACACACTTGATAAGTAAAATAAGGATATACTCCTAGATGATGACTGGCATTGTATGTGTGTTTTTGAAAGGGCCAGTTTACTAAGGCAATATATGCCTTAATCTTTTGAAACAGGAGCTGTTCAGAAGAGAAACTAAGCTGGGATAAGCAGACAAGTGGTTGTTGCCTCTGAATGTAGTAAATACCATTTAAAAAAACTTACTTGATTAACATATAGTTTGGAGCTATAGTATATAATTCATGCAAGCTGAGAAAGTTATTTAGAGATAAAAGTTTAAATTTGTTAAAAACTGTAAGTTGTAGGCCATTTATCAAAACATTCAGTGAGTGAGACTGCTTACATTACACAATTAATCTGTACTAAGCATAACAATAATGATAAGATATCTAAGGCATTTGGTCCTTCAAATCCCTCGTCTAAACTGAACTAGGGCATAGGTTTCCAACAAGTTGATGGTCTCAATAGGCCAGTTTATGTGAACAGAGCCTTCAATCTCAAAGTCTGCAAGCTATACTTGTATGTATAGACTTTCTGATATCTATTATGGTTCCTAATAACAAACAGATTGAAATATACTGTAACACTGATGAGCCCCTTGATTCTACATTCAGATATATGTATAGCCCAACAATTGCCAACTCAATTCTTTGAAGGCATCTCAACAATATACATGCTCAAGATATAGAGCATCTTTGAGTCTTGATGCTTAGTTGATTCAAGTGACTTTTTACAACAAGCGTCCCGCAAGTTCTCAGCATATTTTGTCCTATTCACATTACCTAGTTCCAGGCGGTTAAGGTTTATGATTAAAGAAAAGGCCCTTAATATGGTGTCGGCAAGGTTAGCAGTGACAATTAAGGTAGGTGTCATCAGGAACTGACACCCCTTTACATAATCCTTAACCTTAGGGTTTGGATTACATAATGTTTCAAATTTTTGTCAGTATTCAGATCAAATTCATCGAATTCGACATCAAACTTCAAGCCCACCCACGCGCTGGCAAGGCATCCTATGCTATGCCTCGTTATCTCCCTCTACCCAGCCTCTTACTCCCTCCAATTGATAATAATGCCACTGGTTCCGCAGGTGCAACACCAATGGGACGCTCTGCCTCACAGTGCAGCCATTTGAGAGCACACTTGTCGTCCTAAAGAAGGTTTCGAGCGAATGGAGACACCGGCGGTTGTGCTCATGCAACCACTCTTTCTCCTCCTTGTGAGCATGTGTTTCAGCATCATGTGCATCTGAATCAGCACACACATTAGCCGCTTGAAGCTGTACCAGCTTTCATTTGGGTTGGTGTGCTTGGCCAGAGCCTCAGCACATGGATCTCTTTCTCTGCGGATACCTCAAAGGTGGTTCATCTGTCCATGTCATGGGAGTTCCTGTGTTAATCCTGGTCGTGCCACCCTCCTTGCACATATGTGCACTGTAGCACCTGATTCCATACTTTTCGACCGAAAT
>WTXE01000231.1:0-42540 GCA_022496225.1 Russula aff. rugulosa BPL654 | reverse complement strand
GCATTTACAACCTTGTAAGTTAAGCGAAACGCCAGTCGCTCCCGTTATTCATCCTCTTTTTGAACTGAACACGAGATGCGCTGCCAAAATGCCAGAGCCACACTACAGTACTGCGGCAACCTGCCGCATGACGCTACCCAGTTTCCTGCGCCTCCCAAATCATACCCAAGACTCACATGGGATCAGAGTGGCACAATTACTGTAATGAACGAAGCACCATGAAACTGGAATTACGTGACGGAGAATCACGCAAAGCTTGTACAGTATTACTGTATCCGAGCTGAAGAAGCTCACACATTTTCGCTGCTTGCGATGATGGCACCGCATTCACCGCATTTATCGACGCCCGTCAGAAAGCAAGCTCAGCCGTACGGGTCCGAGAGTCATTAAACACGACCCATTTAGCTGCAGTCGCGTTCGCTGTGGTACATTGCGAGTGGCTAGGCATTGTGCAGCAAGACGATACTATGTTGTGAACAGACAAGACAACTACCGAACGCTCACATCATCACGTACTGTACCTCGTATTTTTCATCCCCCTTCCTCGTACCTGGATTTCTCCCATTACAGCCTACTCTACGCCCTAGGGTTACCACACTACTACGATAGAACGCGTGAACTTACGTCGGATTAGGGATCCTTCAAATATCTGCGATGAAACAGTTCTGTCCCATCAGTGATAGCATATGGACTGAAATCATCGTCGTAGCTCTGTCCCACGTTCGTTGAACTTCGTTCGCTACGGTTGCCATCGACCTCGATGGCTTCTCCAAACCTGACCCCTGCTTTTCCCACAACATGCCGGTCGTAACCGTCGGTTGTATCGGTAAAAAAAAGGCTAGTTCAGGACCTACAGTCTCTTTGATAGAAATCTCCACTGCAAGAAAACAGTGTAAGAGGCCAAGTAAATGGCCCTTACATTGGACAGAAACACAAAGTCGACCTCGATAGTCTGAGCAGGTTTTCGGCCCGCACATGCTAAAATTGGCGCCGATTGCCGAAGAAGAGGAGGAGTGCACGCCGGAGGCCGAGTTGCCGCCGCCGCCAAGACCATCGATACAGAGTGAAGGCTGCTGCTTTCCCCTGCTCATGTCTCGCCTACGTCCTTCCCCGACACCGACTCTCTCGCCCTCTGCACGTTCTCTACGCGTCGTCGCTGCAGGGACACTCTTCCTAACACATACGCTCTCCCTCCCCACACACCCAGGCCCAACACAGACCGTACGCGCTCACGAATATGCGCGTAGTCGCGGAGGCAGCGCACCCGCCGTCCTCTCCGTCCTCTCTCAGCTGCACGTGGATAAGTGCTGGCTGGTTGCGAGTCTGGGAGGCGCACAGGAAGCCCGTGCAGTTGCGCGTGAGCTTGAGGCTGAAGGCGTTAGCACGCGGTATTGCAAAGTCTGGGAAGGTGCTGGTGTTCCGGCTGCTTGGGTTCTGCATGCAGGTAAGTGTTCCCCTTCGAAGCATTTTACCGGACATATACGTCGCAGAGACGGAGCTGGTGTCTTGATTGAGTCCGGACTCGCGGGGAGCCATGCTATGCATTGCTGTTCCGTGACCATATTTTTCATGTGCGCAGTGAGAGGGAAACTCATCTCTGTCCTTCAGGTGACTCGAATAACCAGTCAGTTATCAACCATAATCCGCTTCCAGACATTCCTCACGAGGAATTTGTCTCTCTTCTGGGACCGTTGCTCGTCCCTGAGCACTACCCCTCTCCAGAGTTACCCCTGGCGTCTCCACCGCTTTCCTCACCCCCACCATCGCCAATAATTAGCGCACCATTCGACTGGATACATTTTGAAGGTCGTTCCGTCAAGACAACGTTAAACAATATCCAAGGACTGGATGGTCTTGCGCGCGAGCGTCGCTGGCGTTCACAATGTGTATTCAGTGTAGACGTCGGTCGTCGTGCAAGGCAAGGAATCGAGGCGGTGCGCACCTTATTAATTCCTTCGCATAGCTCCCTCCTGACGATATAGTCCACACCTGAACAGCTAATCCCCCACGCTGACGTAGTCTTCCTCAACCGACACTACGCTCAAGCACAATCCCCCGCATATGCCAGCGCACCTCGTGCCTTCTTGCTCGCGCTTACGCGTCTCGCGCCGCCCCACGCCCTGCTCGTCGCCTACTGGGGCGCCGATGGCGCAGCAGCGCTCTCCGTCCCGACGCAGGAGTACTTCCAGTCCTCTGGGTGGGGGCAAACCGGGTGGAGAGAGAATCCGGCGTTCACCTGAGGACGGAGACGACGAGGTCATCCTCTTCGATGGAAAACGCCTGCGTGATTGCTATTGAATCCATCGGATAGTCGATCTTTTTCCAATTGCGTTGGCCTGTACGAAGCGCGTCGCGCAGATCGACGTATAAGAGTGCAGGCTGGCGCAGACCCGTCGGATGCGTTTGCGAACAGGTAATCTTCGCGGAGGAAGAAAGGGCCGAACAAGTCCCTGCGAGTCTCTGCGGGTATGACGAGCCGGGGCGGGGCAGCAGCAGATAAGTATCTTCCCAGATCTCTCCACGACGCTTCCCAACGCCTGAGCGACTCCATACGGTCGACGATGGAACATCGTGAGAGATCGTGTAGCGGAACTCATACGCCTGCTAGCTCGGTGCGACATGCGTACTGGACGACTCTACGATGTTGTGGAATCGCCTGCAGGAGAATATCAGAGATGAAATGTCCCGCGCGCGGAGGTATAGGGCTATCTCTTCGATGAGCTCGGGTGAGAGAGAGTAAAGAGGACATGTGTTTCAAATCATGTGCTGGTACCCGTGACATCCGCACGGACTAGCACGCTACTGTACAGTACTGTTAGTGCATTAAAATACAATAGAGCGCCGCTTGTGTTACATAGTATAGCGTAAACTCACTTAGCAACGTGCTCTGACAGTAATTTGATCATCTCCTCCCTCCCGTTGTACAACCTCGCAACGTCCAATGGAGTCTGGCCCAGGTAATCCTTCGCCTCTACATTTGCTCCATGCTCGATTAGTAAGCGTACTATCTCGATCCTCCCGCTAGCCGATGCTTTATGCAATGGCGTAAAGCCTTTCTCGCTCCGTGTATTTGGATCTGCGCCGTGCGCGATCAACAATCCAGCGACTCTAGCGTCATTGCGATTACCATTTATGGAAGCATAGTCTAATGGGGTCTGGCCATAGCTATTCTTGGCATTGACGTCCACCCCGAACTCGAGTAATACCTGAACCATTTCAAGATCCCCGAAAAAGGCTGCAGAATGCAGCGGAGTGTTCTCCACAATGCCCTTCGGTTCCACAGATGAATTATTGTGATGAAGTACCTGGGCCACTTCGAAGTGTCTCCCTGCTAATGCCGCGACTGCTGGTGTCCTATAGAAACCGCCGATGGCATTCACATGCTGCGGATGCTTGGCCATCAACTGTTCAACGAGATTTGCGAATCCACAGAGTGCAGCGTAGTACAGGGGTGTCTTTTTACCGAACTTCCCTTCTGTGAATTGATAAAAGACAGATCCGGAGGAAGATTCGATGTCTATGTCGTGCAACTCGCGCCAAGCCGCAAAATATGGCTCGTCCACGTCAAAAAGATCTTCCATCCCTTTTATGCGTGACACGACGTCCTCGAACTGGGCATGACGCACCCAGTATTCGGCAGCATATACAGCCAGAGGGGCCATCTTCTCCACGTCGTCCCGTTCATCGCGATCATCCAACTGTAGCAAAACGCTCACGCAAGCCTGCGCAAGGATCGTATGCGCAGTCTCAAAAGTAATATGATATCGTGAGACATCTGACTTGAACTAGCGAGCCGTTCCGAGGTCAAATATTCTTTGACCGAAAAATGGAGAACTGCACCACTCGGGAATCACCCGTGTCGACAATGGCGATTAAACTCGAGCAAGACGTCAAAAGCGCTCGTTCTTGGTCCTCCCACCGCCAACTTGGATCAAGCTTTGGGATGCCCTCTGGATCGCTGAAGTCGATCGCGAGGACTTCTGCAAGCTCCTCGACGTGGAGTGGGCGGATCGCCACAACAAGGCATTGCAATAGACGTCGTGCGTGATCTCGATTCGGCTTCTTGATCTCCCTCAGCACGCGCTCGTACGTCTCGTCCAGTGATTCTGGTAATTCGTCGAGAAAACGCCGGACGCTCGATGGAAGACAGTCCCTTAGGACTACCAACTGACAGAATGTCCACGGAACCTATTAAAATTTCAATAGTATCATAAAAATAAACTGATTCACATACATCCCGTCAGCTCGTTCAGAGAGCGTCTTAACAACAATTTCCTTGTCATCCTTCTTCCATCTCCTCATGTTTGTATCCGAATCCGAGTAAACGATCGACCTCACATAGTCTGCAATATCTTCCTTTTGTCCAGTTTCATCGTGAAGCGACACCCGGAGAGACGTCAGGGGCTCAATGGCATTTCGTATGTCGATCTCGGGCGGCTCGTGATACAAATATGAAGATTTGGAAGGCCAAGGTCGACGAGTTCCTTCAGAAGTGAAGAACCCTCTCGCGAGCTGATGGAATCTCAGATGTTACCGGAGACTCATCGAGGGCGTCCATGATGAGGTAGATGGGACTCTGATCAGGGAGCGAGAGCATATCTTGCAGGCATTTTGTTAAAACAATGTCGCTGGGCTGATTCCTTCCATTATCGTGAACAGAATAAAGTTCCGATAGAATGTCGCAGCGGGGACTCGAGCGAGCGGAAAGCTGTGTGAGAAGGGAAGGAAGTAGGTCACGCAAGGATTGTTTGTTGGCGTTCCGGAAGTCGAAGTAGAAATACGCCATCGATGCTTGACCGGCGTCGCATAGGGCCTTAATATCTTCGATGACAGTGGAACTGATAGCGACATCAGTAATCGATGATGGATGGAGCTAAAGATCGACGAACCAAAGAATACTCTTGCCCGACCCGCTACAGTATCAAGACGTCATCGGGGAGTATCGGTAGAAAAGTGGGACAGGACGCACGCTTTCCGTGAATCCACATGAGGGAGCCTTTTGATTTCCATTCCTTGTAAATGTTCCTGGAAGAACCACGTTGCGGCTTTCTTGTGATGAGTACCACACGCAATGTTATGGTTAGTTGACGGATCCGGTGGGGAGAGCCATTTGTGGACGCAATCCCGCAGTTGGTTTTCTGAAATGATGGATAAGCCAGGACTGACGAGGTTAGGAGATGACGAACGTTCGACTCGTTTCATGACTTGCTTTGTTTCCCTTCCGTCTGACCAGTTCAGGGTTAAACACATATCGGGGTCGTCTGAAAATAATTTACACACCACAAATGACCTCGGCGACCTTGTCGTTGACGTTGCCCACTCCATCAAGCACCCGTTCCGTATCTCCCCTCACCCTCTCGTCTACGGCATGCGTCGCCCTTAGATTTTCCGCAATGGTCATCTGAGCTTCCTCTTGTGTCAGCCTGTCTAACTTCTTCAGCGCATCTTCCATATCATTCTTGCCGAGCAGCCTCTTCCCATACTTTACTGATCATCCGTCAGTTACTGGAGACAAAATTCTACTAAATTACTCACTCAATCGGCCTTGCTTCATCTCCTTGGTTGCAATCCCAAGAATCGTCAGAACTTCGACCATTATCCGAATGATCGTATCTAACATTTCCGGTGTTGACGGCATTTGCGTGTAGATCGACAGGCGTCGGAAAAAGCCTTCGATCCGCCCAAAGATTTCAATAAGTGTTTCGTGGCTTTTCCGAGTATTCTTTGCTGCCTGATGGATACACAATTAGTGTTAAGATAACCCGCGCATGTCATCAAGAAAGGTCCGTACTAAAAGGAGAACCCCAACTCCCGCAAATATCACCTTTCCTGGTAGAATACCTGTCGAGTAAACGTGAGATTGCAGATCTCAAACGAGTTCGTGTTCTGAGGCTTACCGGCTGATGCCCTCTCCAAGGGTCTTAGATAACATATAGAGGACGTTCACAGTGGGATCAGCCATTTGTCCATCGATCATCGCTACTCATCGACTGATCAAGTCCCTGAACCTGCTGGTGAAGAACAGCGAAAATTTCGCTGGGAGAGTTGCAGTTTTGGAGCTCGGCGGCGAGGGGATGGGCAAGTAGATCCTTCTTCGTACGCTTTTCGTAGGCTTTCAAGGCGTTGTTGAAGATGAGTTGGAAATTGGATGACGAGGAGGCGGTGGTAATGGGTGAGAGTTGGACATAAGGACTGCAAGAATGAGGAGGTTTGTTCGTGCTCAGGCTGAGAGGATGATGGAGGTTCGTTGAGAACACGAGGACTGCCTCGTGTACATGGGTCCCTGGGCCTGGGATACTGTCCGGCCAAACGCGGCAGATAAGCGCGCAGAATTGGCAATAACGAAGTATTAAATTTGAAGTCATTACGAGGCCCAGCGGTAAGATAGGGATACTCACTGGCAACATCTGCTGGCGTAGTACCCAAGCCTCAATCAATAGTCTGTGCAGGTTGCGGCAATCGGTCCGCAGATGCTAAAGCCGGCTTCGATTGCCAAGCAAGGCAGAGCCTTTATCAATTCCGTAACAACCATGTGGTAACTTCCTGTGATAACTTGAACAGATGGCACAAGAAAACTTGGGCTTGCACTGGTAGTATTGGAGGACATCCGGTGCCGGTGGGGTCAGAGAATGCCTGAAGACGTCAACACTCAGATTGTAGACATGTTAGTGTAAGGGTAAGGTGGGCACTGGTCAGTCCGGCTACGCTCGTAGAAGCTGTTTTCCGTTTTATTTCATGATCCGCTCATCCTTCATTTCGATACGGCCCTCTTATTTTTGCCATTCATCGCACTTCGATTTCAACTTCGATGGCCACGCGTGTACACTACTTAGGACATCATAGATACATTTCGAGTTTCACGTGACTTGTGGCCATAAGGCCGCTCGTCGTCTTCGTCTTCTGATCCTCTCGTTTTCTTGCCTGTCCTCTCTTCACATTGCTGATAGTCACAGCCAGCTTTCATGTATTCAAGCCAGGGTCCGAGCACCGTAGCAGTGATTCAATTCGAGTCCAGTAAAGCCGCGTTCTCCTTTCTGTTTTGTGTGCGCCAGCTGTCCCAGGACGCTTTTCTCTCATTCTCCCTTCACGTCACGCCAGTCCGACTGAGAAGTCACGCCCTTGCGAGCTACCGTGCCGCGGTGTGTGTCTTCTCAGACGTTCTCCTGCTGACTGTCCTATTTTCACTCGGTTCCTCTTATCTCTGTCCTCCCGAACTCACCAGCGCGCCACTTTAGTCGCGCCACATTAGCCTGACGCTAGCCTCACACCGAGATTTTCGGCCATTCATTCTCGCACCCAATGGTCTTTATCGTTGTAAACGCAGTTATGAACACGCTTCACGAGAAGGACTCTGGGAACACCTAATCAACGCGCATAGGCGTGATTAGGAAGCACAGGTCTGGCATGTATGTCACTGTCATATAGATAGGGCCGCAACGTTGAAATTTTATGCCAATGAACTTGACTGGGTTGACTTCATGGTCCAATTTCTAGAACATTACGTTGCAAGCCCCTCCGACCAATGCAGTGATTCAAACAGTTTGAACAACTCCACTGTAGCACGGCAGTGTTGCGCGAGCGAGCCCGGGAAGAATAGAGATTATAAGAGCTAGATTGTGTAAAAGGAGGTCAGAGTTTGACCAGATAATGATGAGCATGGCAGCTCGGCAGCTCGGGTTGGCGTAGCGTTGTTCGTGTCGTAGGGCAGCAGGCAGAGGAGAAATAAAAGGTCGCGCGGGCAAGGCAAACGAAAGTAGAAGCCAGGGGATTGATTGTAAAAACTGGTCGTCCGATGCCATGCTCTCCTCAACGAGCAGGAGGGCCGTCTTAAATACATGCGCGCTACATTGTCGGCCAGCTATGTTTTGTATGGTAGCGTGACCTCGGGGATGGCGGTGATGGGGATTGAATAGAGAGGGTGTAAGTGACGAAGGAAAACCTGAAAAGACGTACAAATGGAGCGTGTATGGCTGCCGCGTGGAGGCGGGTTGTGAGAGTTGGGTGTTGTTGACCGAGTGCACGAGCCGAGTGGTGTGAGAGAAAGGAAAGTTGAAGGGGACCGGCGACGAGAGTGGGAAGGAATGTGATTGGAACATGTCTCTCGTCTTGTGTCGCAGCTTGAAGGATATCTTGTTGTCTAGCGCAAGGCGGTGAAGAGGAAACGAGATAAGAAATGAAATGAAGTGAAAGGAACATCAACACGAGCACGTGAGGACGGGGCCGACGGGCGTCTCGGTGCTCCGACGCGGAAGTTCATTCTGTTCCGCGCCGCGTAGTACCATTACTCTTCGACTGTCAACCATCTTTCCTCCTCCTCCACCTCCTACCATTCATCTATTTCCCCTGCAAGGCCGACCATTCAAGACTCGTTTCGGCTGCAGAGCCGATCGGTAGGACTGCTGGGAAAGCTGAAAGAAGGACGACCAACAAGTGCAATCCGACTGCGAACGAGGATTCGTTGAGAAATACAGATGTAGACTTGTACAACACAACTAACCAGGGTCTGCCGCCGTGCATGTGAGGAGAAATCGAGGATCAGATGGGGTCAGAGTAGGAAAGGAAACAGCACAAGCACGCTGCGCTCATATAGTTTTTTATTTCGCATTTTAATTTCGTTGACCACTATATAAAAGGGCCCGCGAAGCGTCGCCCACGTCGTCCTCTGGCACGTTGGCACCAGAGACTAGAGGCATGCCCCCTGGCTGAATGGCGACGCACGCCGGGGCCGGACAATGAATTGAATGAAGGCGCGATGCCAGCTAAATTATCCCACTGAAATGAGGACGGGCCATAACTTACGAATATTATAACAGTATTAGGGTTGTGCTTGCGTTTAACTCGCTCTGGTTCGAAAGTAGATGTACATTTACAAAAACACGGTACATGTATGTGTCAAGTGTGCACAGTACCGATGGCCGCATTCGACGTTTATTTAACAGGATCAGGATTGATGGGACTCATGTTTGGACAGTGACCCACCTGTAATTCATGTTGTTCAGTAAGTACTCCAGCGCGATCCTTCTGTGAACTCATAAGCCGCGAAACGTCGACGTGGACCGGAAGGATGGCGAGCCATCGCTCGATCGTGCTATAACTTTATGAGCGCCATTGGACGTTACCCGGTGTTACCCAACTACCCCATCGACGCGTCAGTCTGCGGGTGTGCGGATTGACCCGAGTGGCGTCCTCGCCGTGTATGAGACGAAATTGCTCGACGTTGACGCGAAGGTGGAGTCGCTCGCAATTGGAGCCGATGACCCGGGAGTAAAGAGGACAATGATCACAGTCTGATGGAGACAGTGTATCGACTCGGATTGTGTTTCGCGGATTTGAAGTCAAGACAATTCAGCTTGTGCAGCCCCGCGGCGGCTGTTGGCGACTTCGCGTGCAGTGTATTGCAAGGTGTACTGTATATGTTTTCCGTGACTTCGCGAGCTTCTCCTCGCCTAAAGTTTTTCTCCTAACGATATTCTGGCGCACGGAGAGGTCTTGAAGGACGTTTAGGTTATTATCCCCACGTACAGTATTTAGGTGAGGGATTGTGTGATATATCGGACGCTTTCAATACGATACGCATAAGTCGGTGAGTTAGCGCCTGTGACACAGGCTCATCCCTACTAGCTTGCATCGTAAGTATACGCTACCCAAGTTTGAGCGTGGATCGGCGCTGTTGAGGATACGCACTCTGGAATCGAAACTACTGCCCGTCCTATATGCGCCGCCGTACATATATTGCAGCATATGGTGTCGCAGCTATGACAATAATAGTATATTTATATCGAACTGATAATGCATTAAAATAGAGCGCTGCTTGTACTACATGGTAAACTCCCTCGCTTAATTAGCAAGGTGCTCTGACAGTAATTTGATAATCTCCTCCCATTGTTCACCTGACGCAACGTGTTCACCTGACAAAACGTCCAATGGAGTCCTGCCCACGTCATCCTTCGCCTCTACATTTGCTCCATGCTCGATTAGTAAGCGTACTATCCCGATCCTCCCGCTGATCGATGCTCGATGCAGTGGTGCAAAGCCAAACATGTCCCGTGCATTTGGATCTGCGCCATGCGCGATCAACAATCGAGCGACTCTATCGTCATTGCGATGACCATCTAGGGAAGCATAGACTAATGGAGTGAAGCCAGCGCTATTCTGGCATCGACGTCCACCCCGAACTCGAGTAATACCTGAACCATTTCGAGATCCCCGCAATAAGCTGCAGAATGCAGCGGAGTGTTTCATATGGCATAGTTCCGTGGTTCTAAGGATGCTTTATTGAGATGAAGTACCTGGGCCAGTTCGAAGTATCTCCCTGCTAATGCCGCCACTGCTGGTGTCCTATACCAACCGCCAAAGGTATTCACATGCTGCGGATGCTTGGCTATCAACTGTTCAACGAGATTTGCGAATCCACAGAGTGCAGCGTAGTACAGGGGAGTGTTTGTATGGAATCCCCACGTACGAACATAGAAAAGACCGATCTGGGGGAGGTTCGATATCTATGTCGTGCAACTCGCGCCAAGCTGCAAAATATGGCTTGTCCATGTCAAAAAGATCTTCCATCCCTTTGATCCGTGACACGACATCATCGAACTGGGCATGGCGAACCCAGTATTCAGCGGCATATACAGCCAGAGGGGCCTTCTCGACGTCGTCCTGTTCATCGTGATCGTCCAACTGTAGCAAAACGCTCACACAAGCCTGCGCAAGGATCGTATGCGCAGTCTCAAAAGTAATATGATATCGTGAGACATCTTGACTTGAAGTAGCGAGCCGTTCCGAGGTCAAATATTCTTTCACCGAAAAATGTGAGAATTGCACTACTCGGGAATCACCCGCGTCGACAATGGCGATTAAACTCGAGCACGACGTCAAAAGCGCTCGTTCTTGATCCTCCCATCGCCAACTTGGATTCAGCTTTGGGATGCCCTCCGCATCATTGAAGTCGATGGCCAGGACTTCTGCGAGCTCCTCGACGCGGAGTGGGCGGATCGCCACAACAAGGCATTGCAATAAACGTCGGGCGTGATCTCGATTCGGCTTCTTGATCTCCCTCAGCACACGCTCATACGTCTCGTCCAGTGATTCTGGCAATTCGTCGAGAAAACGCCGGACGCTCGATGGAAGACAGTCCCTTAGGACTACCAACTGACAGAATGTCCAACGGAACCTATAAACGATTTCAATATGTATCATAAATATAAAGCGATTCACATACATCCCGTCAGCTCGTTCAGAAAGTGTCTTAACAACAATTTCCTTGTCATCCTTCTTCCATCTCCTCATGTTTGTATCCGAATTGAGTAAACGATCGACCTCACATAGTCTGCAATATCTTCCTTCTGTCCAGTTTCATCGTGAAGCGACACCCGGAGAGACGTCAGGGGCTCAATGGCATTTCGTATATCGATCACGGGGCGGCTCGTGATACAAATATGAAGATTTGGAAGGCCAAGGTCGACGAGATCCTTCAGAAGATGAAGAACCCTCTCGCGAGCTGGTGGAATCTCAGATGTAACCGGAGACTCGTCGAGGGCGTCCATGATGAGGTAGATGGGACGCTGATTAGGGAGTGAGAGAATATCTTGCAGGCATTTTGTTAAAACAATGTCGCTGGGCTGATTCCTTCCATTATCGTGAACCGAATAAAGTTCCGATAGAATGTCGCAGCGGGGACTCGAGCGAGCGGAAAGCTGAGTGAGAAGGGAAGGAAGTAGGTCACGCAAGGATTGTTTGTTGGCGTTCCGGAAGTCGAAGTAGAAATACCCATCGATGCTTGACCGGCGTCGCATAGGGCTTGAATATCTTCGATGACAGTGGAACTGATAGCGACATCAGTAACCGATGATGGTTCGAGCTTAAGATCGACGAACCAAAGAATACTCTTGCCCGAGCCGGCTACAGTATCAAGACGTCATCGGGGAGTATCGAATAGAAAAGTGGGACAGACGCACGCTTTCCGTGAATCCACAGGAGGGACCTTTTGATTTCCATTCCATGTAAATGTTTCCCTCGAAGAACCACGTTGCGGCTTTCTTGTGATGAGTACCACACGCAATGTTATGGTTAGTTGACGGATCCGGTGGGGAGAGCCATTTGTGGACGCAATCCCGCAGTTGGTTCTCTAAAATGATGGATAAGGTTCCATAGCCAGGACTGACGAGGTTAGGAGATGACGAACGTTCGACTCGTTTCATGACTTGCTTTGTTTCCCTTCCGTCTGACCAGTTCAGGGTTAAACACATGTCGGGATCGTCTGAAGATAATTTACACACCACAAATGACCTCGGCGACCTTGTCGTTGACGTTGCCCACTCTATCAAGCACCCGCTCCACCCTCTCGTCTACAGCATGCGTCGCCCTTAGATTTTCCGCAATGGTCATCCAAGCTTCTTCTTGTGTCAGCCTGTCTAACTTCTTCAGCGCATCTTCCATATCATTCTTGCCGAGCAGCCTCTTCCCATACTTTTCTGAACATCCTTCAGTCACGGGAGACACAGTCATACTAAATTACTTACTGATTCGGCCTTGCTTCATCCCCTTGGTTGCAATCCCAAGAATTGTCAGAACTTCGACCATTATCTGAATGATCGTATCTAACATTTCCGGGGTTGACGGCACTTGCGTGTAGATTGACAGGCGTCGGAAAAAGCTTTCAATCCGCCCAAAGATTTCAATAAGTGTTTCGTGGCTTTTCCGAGTATCCCTTGCTGCCTGGTGGATGCACAATTAGTGTTAAGATAACCCGCGCATGTCATCAAGAAGGGTCCGTACTAAAAGGAGAACCCCAACTCCCGCAAATATCACCTTTCCAGGTGAGAATACCTGTCGAGAAACATGAGATTGCAGATCTCAAACGAGTTCGTGTTCTGAGGCTTACCAGGCTGATGCCCTCTCCAAGGGTCTTAGATAACATATAGAGGACGTTTACAGTGGGATCGAGCCATTTGGTCCATCGATCATCGCTACTCATCAACTGACCAAGTCCCTGAACCTGCTGGTAAAGAACAGCGAGAATTTCGCTGGAGAGTTGCAGTTTTGGAGCTCGGCGGCGAGGGGATGGGCAAGTAGATCGTTCTTCGTACGCCTTTCGTAGGCTTTCAAGGCATTGTTGAAGATGAGTTGGAAATTGGATGACGAGGAGCGGTGGTAATGGGGTGAGAGTTAGACATAAGGGCGGCAGGAATGAGGATTTGTTCGTGCTCAGGCTGAGAGGATGATGGAGGTCGTTGAGAACACGAGGACTGCCTCGTGTACATGGGCCCTGGGAAACTGTCCGGCCAAACGCGACAGATAAGCGCGCAGAATGGCGACAACGAAGTATTAAAATTTGAAGTCATTACGAGGCCCAGCGGTGAAAAAATAGGGATGGCACTCACTGGCAACATCTGTCGGCGTACCCAGGCGACCACTGGCAATCGTCAATCGTCTGAGCAGGTTGCGGCAATCGGCCCGCAGATGCTAAAATTGGCTCCGATTGCCAAGTAAGGCAGAGCCTCCGTAACAACCACGTGGTAACGTCCTGTGATAACTTGAACAGATGGCACAAAAATGACAAGAAGCCTTGGGCTTGCACTGGTGGTATTGAAGAACATCCGGTGCTGGTGGTGTCAGAGAATGCCTGAAGACGTCAACACTCAGATTGTAGACATGTTAGTGTAAGGTGGGCAGTCCGGCTACGCTCGCAGAAGCTGTTTTCCGATTTATTTCTTGTCCATTTCCATACAGCCCTCTTTTTTTTTTTTGATAATTTCTGTCATTTATCGCAGAACACTTCGACTTCGACGGACACGCGCGTACACTACTTAGGACATCATAGATACATTTCGAGTTTCATGCAAACTCAACAGATGGTGCAAGAAACTTCCCTTCAAACTGTACTTTCTCTAATGGCTAGCAGCGAAGTGCCAGTCAGATAACGCATTTAAGTCATAAAAGGATATCTTCTAACCTTTCTCGGCTTCCGAGTCTGTTCTTCTAGATCTGCAATCTCGTGTTTTCCGCCTCGCGACGATAGTTGTTCTGGTGTTTTACGCCACGCTCGCTTCATCGCATTGTTTGTCTGCGTCGCGTTCAAGTAACAGTTTCACGATCTCAATGTATCCATTGATTAATGAGATGCACACAAATGATATCAACCTCTCGCCATCCGTCAAAACCATATCCCCCGCTCGTCCACGCACATCCACACGCGTCTCAATGAAAGGCAATTTTAACACTCCGTCCTCTCCGAAACACGTCCCGTTAGATGAGCCGATTCTGCCGCTCTGCACTTGACTCCGACCATGACCATGGGTGCGCGTTTGGGCTGGCACCAGAATCAGCACCGTTGCTGCTCCATCTTCGTCTTTCAGCGTTGTTGTTATAGCGGAGGCGAGCGGGAGATCTGCTAAGAGTATGATGGGCTACTGCGGCGCCCTCACCCCGGGCTGCACGGGATCCGAGAACGCGCACAGTGCTGAAATCGTGTATTACGAGTTGTGGTCAAGAGAGAGCCAGGGTTGTCCTGCGTGCACTATTGTCGAGTGGAATGTAGGTGGCGAGATGAGCCGGACACGTGCTGCGCGAGGACGTCATTCTTCCCATAGAACAATTTCCGCCTCCTCCACCTCACCCACTGGCACACCCACACACCCTTCCCGCTCTTGGCCCTGGTCCGCTTGGCATCGCCATCCTCTTTGTCGTACCATGATGTCATGCGGCCCGTGCCAGTGCCAGTGCCAGCGAGCGTTAAACAGCGCACGGTGGCTGATCGTAGTGACGGCTTTCTTCCAGCTCGACCACGGACCGCGTAAGCGCAGGAGGAACGCGATGCCAACCACCATATCCTCCGGTGTACTATGAAACGTCAAGGGTGATGGTGCGCGCAAGGGCCGCTGTCGCTGCTGCTGAAGAACTTCCGGATCGCACTGGCGTGGGCAGTAGCCATCCATCTGCATGTATCCCGTATGCACGAGGTAATCGGGGTGGAAAATGGGGAGCGCGAGGGTGCGCACAACGCGCAGGCTCGCAGGGGGTGCATAATCGCCATTAGTATTCCCCGTTTCCCTCAGACTTGTGGTCACGCGGCACAGTTCTAAGCATGGTGTGCCGAGCTTGAGGAAGAGCACCAGATCTTCTGAGAGCACGGCGAGCGCGCCTTCTGCGGCCTTCATATATTCCATTTGGGGCACGGTGTACCTGAAGGTGTGCGGAAGGAAAGATGAGTAGATGTAAGAACGGGCGCTTCTGCGCTCATGCCGCACTGCATACACGAGGCACGACTCACCAACGTCATCCGACCCCGCTTCCAATCCACAAGATAAATGGCATCGCTTTCCGAGTGGTGGATGCGCAGGTCGACCAAGATGACCACGATATGATCCCCGATGACATACGCTCGTAGGTCGAGGAGGTTTACTGACAGGTCCGTATCGAGCTGGATGTCAGGTTCTGCGGCCAGCGGCTGCGCACCGCCTGTCTCGATGCTCATAACCGAAGGATTGTTTTCTACGCCAAGCCATCGGCCGGCGGTAAACTGTACATAAACGAAAAAAAGAACAGTAGGGCCATGAGAAAAACAAATCAACGCTTAAAGAGGTTGTGGGGGCAAACCGGGTGGAGAGAGAATCCGGCATTCACCTGAGGACGGAGACGACGAGGTCATCCTCTTCGATGGAAAACGCCTGCGTGATTGCTATTGAATCCTTCGGATAGTCAATCTTTTTCCAATTGCGTTGGCCTGTACGAATCGCGTCGCGCAGATCAACGTATAAGAGTGCAGGCTGGCGCAGACCCGTCGGATGTGATTGCGAACAGGTAATCTTCGCGGAGGAAGAAAGGGCCGAGCAAGTCCCTGCGAGTCTCTGCGGGTATGACGAGCCGGGGCGGGGCAGCAACAGATAAGTATCTTCCCAGATCTCTCCACGACGCTCCCAACGCCTGAGTGACTCCATACAGTTGACGATAGAATATCGTGAGAGATCGTGTAGCGAATCGCATACGCCTGCTAGCTCGGTGCGACATGCGTACTGGACGACTACGATGTTGTGGAATCGCCTGCAGGAGAGTATCAGAGATGAAATGTCGCGCGCGCGGAGGTATAGGGCCATCTCTTCGATGAGCTCGGGTGAGAAGTAAAGAGGACATATGTTTCAAATCACGTGCTGGCACCTACGATGCCGCCACGGTACTGGTAGAGCATTAAAATACAATAGAGCGCCGCTTGTGTTACATAGTATAGCGTAAACTCACTTAGCAACGTGCTCTGAGTAATTTGATAATCTCCTCCCGTTGTTCACCTGACGCAACGTCCAATGGAGTCCATCTGCGCTTGTCAGTCTTCGCCTCTACATTTGCTCCATGCTCGATTAGTAAGCGTACTATCTCGATCCTCCCCTTAGCCGATGCTCGATGCAATGGCGTAAAGCCATCCAAGTCCCGCGAATTTGGATCTGCGCCGTGTGCGATCAACAATCGAGCGATTCTAGCGTCATTGCGATGACCTTCTCTGGAAGCATAGTCTAATGGGGTGTGTCTAACGATATTCTTGGCATCGACGTCCACCCCAAACTCGAGTAATACCTGAACCATTTCGAGATCTCCGTGAAGGGCTGCAGAATGCAGCGGAGTGTTGTTGGCATGGCCCCGCGGTTCTACGGATGCTTTATTGCGATGAAGTACCTGGGCCAGTTCGAAGTGTCTCCCTGCTAATGCCGCCACTGCTGGTGTCCTATACCAACCGCCAATAGCATTCACATGTTGCGGATGCTTGGCTATCAACTGTTCAACGAGATTTGCGAATCCACAGAGTGCAGCGTAGTATAGGGCCCGGGGTATGTTTCTACGGAATATCTCAAATGTGAAATCAAAAAAGACTGATCCACCGGGAGGTTTGATATCTATGTCGTGCAACCGGCGCCAAGCTGCAAAATATGGCTTGTCCACGTCAAAAAGATCTTCCGTCCCTTTGATGCGTGACACGACATCCTCGAACTGGGCATGACGCACCCAGTATTCGGCAGCATAGACAGCCAGAGGCGCGTTCTTCATGACGTCGTTCCGTTCATCGTTATCATCCAACTGTAGCAAAACGCTCACGCAAGCCTGCGCAAGGATCGTATGCGCAGCTTCAAAAGTAATGTGATATCGTGAGACATCTTGACTTGAAGTAGCGAGCCGTTCCGAGGTCAAATATTCTTTGACCGAAAAATGTGAGAACTGAACCACTCGGGAACCACCTGTGTCGACAATGGCGATTAAACTCGAGCACGACGTCAAAAGCGCTCGTTCTTGATCCTCCCATCGCCAACTTGGATTCAACTTTGGGATGCCCTCCGCATCATTGAAGTCGATGGCGAGGACTTCTGCAAGCTCCTCGACGCGGAGTGGGCGGATCGCCACAACAAGGCATTGCAATAGACGTCGAGCGTGATCTCGATTCGGCTTCGTGATCTCCCTCAGCACGCGCTCATACGTTTCGTCAAGTGATTCTGGTAATTCCTCCAGAAAATGCCGTACGCTCGATGGAAGACAGTCTCTCAGGACTTCCAACTGACAGAATGTCCAACGGAACCTATTTAACAATTAGAAAAAAGGATCACAAACATAAAGCGATTCACATACATCCCGTCAGCTCGTTCAGAGAGCGTCTTAACGACAATTTCCTTGTCATCCTTCTTCCATCTCTTCATATTTGTATCCGAATCCGAGTAAACGATCGACCTAACATAGTCTGCAATATCTTCCTTTTGTCCAGTTTCATCGTGAAGCGACACCCGGAAAGAGGTCAGGGGTTCAATGGCATTTCGTATATCGATTTCGGGACGGCTCGTGACACATATATGAAGATTTGGAATGCCAAGGTCGACAAGTTCTTTAAGAAGTTGAAGAACCCTCTCGCGAGCTGACGGGATCCAGACGTTATCGGAGACTCATCGAGGGCGTCCATGATGAGGTAGATGGGACGCTGATCAGGGAGTGACAGCATATCTTGCAGGCATTTGGTTAAAGCACTGTCACTGGGCTGATTCTTTCCGTCATCGTGAACAGAATAAAGTTCCGATAGAATGTCGCAGCGGGGACTCGAGCGAGCGGAAAGTTGTGTGAGAAGGGAAGGAAGTAGGTCACGCAGGGATTGTTTGTTGGCGTTCCGGAAGTCGAAGTAGAAATACGCCATCGATGCTTGACCGGCGTCGCATAGGGCTTTAATATCTTCGATGACAGTGGAACTGATAGCGACATCAGTAATCGATGACGGATGGAACTAATGATCAACGAACCAAAGAATACTCTTGCCTGACCCGGCTACAGTATCAAGACGTCATCGGGGAGTACCGGACAGAAAATTGGGACAGGACGCACGCTTTCCGTGAACCCACATGAGGGAGCCTTTTGATTTCCATTCCTTGTAAATGTTTCCTTGGAAGAACCACGTTGCGGCTTTTTTGTGATGAGTAGCACACGCAATGTTATGGTTAGTTGACGGATCCGGTGGGGAGAGCCATCTGTGGACGCAGTCCCGCAGTTGGTTTTCTAAAATGATGGATAAGGCCCCATAGCCAGGACTGACGAGGTTAGGAGATGACGAACGTTCGACTCGTTTCATGACTTGCTTTGCTTCCCTTCCGTCTGACCAGTTCAGGGTTAAACACATCGGGGTCGTCTGAAAATAATTTACACACCACGAATGACCTCGGCGACCTTGTCGTTAACGTTGCCCACTCTATCAAGCACCCGTTCCGTATCTCCCCTCACCCTCTCGTCTACAGCATGCGTTGCCCTTAGATTTTCGGCAATGGTCATCCGAGCTTCCTCTTGTGTCAGCTTGTCTAACTTCTTCAGCGCATCTTCCATATCATTCTTGCCGAACAGCCTCTTCCCATACTTTTCTGAACATCCTTCAGTCATTGGAGACACAGTCATACTTAATTACTTACCGATTCGGCCTTGCTTCATCTCCGTGGTTGCAATCCCAAGAATCGTCAAAACTTCGACCATTATCTGAATGATCGTATCTAACATTTCCGGGGTTGATGGCACTTGCGTGTAGATCGACAGGCGTCGGAAAAAGCTCTCGACGCGTCCAAGGATCTCAATAAGTGTTTCGTGGCTTTTCCGAGTATCCTTTGCTGCCTGAGGGATGCACAATTAGTGTTAAGATAACCCGTGCATGTCATCAACAAGGATCCGTACTAAAAGGAGAACCCCAACTCCCACAAATATCACCTTTCCGGGTGAGAATACCTGTCGAGTAAATGTGAGACTGCACATCTCAGATGAGTTCACGTTTTGAGGCTTACCAGGCTGATACCCTCTCCAAGGGTCTTAGATAACATATAGAGGACGTTCACAGTGGGATCGAGCCACTTTGTCCATCGATCATCGCTACTCATCGACTGATCAAGTCCCTGAACCTGCTGGTTTAAAACAGCGAGAATTTCGGTGGGAGAGTTGCAGTTTTGGAGCTCGGCGGCGAGGGGATGGGCAAGGAGATCCTTCTTCGTACGCTTTTCGTAGGCTTTCAAGGCATTGTTGAAGATGAGTTGGAAATTGGATGACGAGGAGGTGGTGGCAATGGGGCGAGAGTTAGACATAAGGGCGGCAGGAATGAGGAGGTTTGTTCGTGCTCAGGCTGAGAGGATGGAGGTTCGTTGAGAACACGAGCACTGCCTCGTGTACAGGAACCCCTGGACCGTAGGAAACTGTCCGGCCAGACCCGACAGATAAGCGCGCAAAATTCGAAGAATTGAACTCGAAGTTATTACAGTGTTCCGCCCTTCCTCGGTTAACAAGATTGAAATCCGTGTACAGTGGCTTCCTCATGCACTTTCAAAGGGATAATATGAGTGTAGTTCCAGAAATAATTCCAAAGAGTCGAGGGGCCAAAATGACGCGAACCCCGTTCTGTGTGAAACGTGTGTGACATTGTCTCCGGTGAGACAGGCCCGTGGAGTTAACCAATTTCAAATGGGGAGATGTCACGCTCAAGCCGCATCAAGTAGCGGCTCAACAACAACACGTTCCAAGCACACACAACTCAACCAAAATTTCTGGAGATTATTTTGTTAGATAGGTAAAATTCTATATTAAGTTATCCAGCATGATTTGGAGCAGTATGTAAGACAAAACTAGGAGAGAGCACTGATGCAAAAGTTGATACGCGGTCAACTTCAGACAATTTTGATGTAAATATCCACCTCCTTCAGGCAGCTCACCACCGATCTGCACCAAAATTGGTACGAATAACCCCTCTGGCCCATAGATCACACCCAAATATTTCCAAGATTTTACGAATTTTATTTAGTGAGTTAGAAAGGAATTAACCGAGGAAGGGCGGAACACTGTACTGTACGAGGCCTATATAGAGAGGGCCTAGAGGCTAATAAGTTACAACATAGCCGAGACGGTATGGATGGAACTTAGCATTGGGTCACTGGCGGCATCTGCGATTCGGACCAAGGGACGCTTGCTATCGTATACTGTACGCGTAGTCCGCCGGCATTGCCTTATCGTCCTTAACATAAACCTGCGGCCGCCCTCCCTCTTTTCATTGATACAGCATTCGTCCCTTCTATTACCCATCTAGCGTGGTCCTGCCAAATCGCGCCCAAATACTCACACGGTCACACCACCAACTCACCTTCAGTTGGTCTTCTGCCCCACGACCTTACCCACAATTCAAATGGGTTTGAACAACTCGCACCCCCGTTCTTCGACTCGGAGCACCTGCATCATAACATGTTCGAGAGCACTTTTCCATTTAATAGGTGAGTTAGTGGGTTGAAAAAAAAAAAGCAACTGCCGTGCATTGCCTGTGAGGCCCTCGCCCGCAACATCATTCATACCCAGCGTTACTGTACAGTTTCTGATTGTCCCGTACCAAAATCAACTGTGCAATAAACTTGCCTCCAAGCTTTACTTTCCCTAAGGGCTAAATTAAAAGCGAAGTGCCCGTTACAGTAGGTCATAAAAGGATATCGTCTAACCTTTCTCAGCCTCCGAGTGTGTTCTTCTAGATCTGCAATCTCATGTTTTCCGCCTTTCAACGATAGTTGTTCTGGTGCTTCACGCCACGCTCGCTCATCGCATTGTATGCCCGCGTCGCGTTCAAGTAACAGTTTCACGATCTCGATGTATCCATTGATTAATGAGATGCACACAAATGATATCAACCTCTCGCCATCCGTCAAGACCATATCCCCGCTGTCCACGCACATGCACGCGCGTCTCAATAAAAGGCAATTCTAACACTACGTCCTCTCCGAAAACGTCCCGTTAGATGAGCCGATTCGCCGCTCTGCACTGACTCCGACCATGACCATGGATGCGCGTTGGGCCGGCGCCAGCACCAGCACCGTTGCTCCTCCTCTTCGTTTTGCAGCGTTGTTGTTGTTGTTGTAGCGGAGGTAAGCAGGAGATCCGCAAAGGGTATGATGGCTACTGTGGCGCTGGCACCCGGGCCGCACGGGATCCGAGAACACGCGCAGTGCTGAAGTCGCGTATTACGAGCTTGTCGTCTTCAAGGGAGAGCCAGGGTTGTCCTGCGTGCACTGTTGTCAAGTGGAATGTAGGTGGCGAGATGAGCCGGACGCGTGCTGCGCGAGGACCCCATTCCTCCCATAGAACAATCTCCGCCTCCTCTACCTCACCCACTGGCACACCCACACCCCCCTCCTGCTCTTGGCCCTGGTCCTCTTCTTTTCTACTTCCGGCATCGGCATCCTCTTCGTCGTACCATGATGTGTGCGGCCCGTGCCCGTGCCAGTGTCAGTGAGCGCAAACAGCGCACGGTGGCTGATCGTGGTGACGGCTTTCTTCCAGCTCGGGCACGGACCGCGAAGCGCAGGAGGAAGGTGATGCCAACCACCATATCTTCCAGTGCGCCATGAAATGTCAGGGGTGATGGTGCGCGCGCGGGCCGCTGTCGCTCCTGCTGAAGAACTTCCGGATCGCGCTAGCGTGGGCAGTAGTCATCCATCTGCATGTATCCCGTATGCACGCGGTAATCGAGGTGGAAAATGGGGAGCGCGGGTGCGCACAACGCGCAGGCTCGCAGGGGTGCATTATCGCCGTTAGTATTCCCCGTTCCCCTCAGACTTGTGGTCACGCGGCACAGTTCTAAGCATGGGTGCCGAGCTTGGGAAGAGCACCAGATCTTCTGAGAGCACGGCGAGCGCGCCTTCATACGTTCCATTTGGGGCACGGTGTACCTGAAGGTGGGTGGAAGGAAAGATGAGTAGATATAAGAACGGGCGCTTCTGTGCCCATGCCACACTGCATACACGAGGCACAACTCACCAACTTTATCCGCTCCCGCTTCCAATCCACAAGATAATGACATCGCCTTCCGGGTTGTGGATGCGCAGGTCGACCAAGGCGACCACGATATATTGTCCCGAATGAGATCCGCTCGTACGTCGAGTAGGTTCATTGACAGCTCCGTTGTTTTCGACGCAATGCTGTCGACCGGCGGTAAACTGTACATAAACGAAAAAAAGAGAACAGCAAAAGCATAAGAAAAGAAAATCAACACGAAAAGGGGTTGTGGGGGCAAACCGGGTGGAGAGAGAATCCGGCGTTCACCTGAGGACGGAGACGACGAGTCATCCTCTTCGATGGAAAACGCCTGTGTGATCGCTATTGAATCCTTCGGATAGTCGATCTTTTCCAATTGTGTTGCCTGTACGAGCGCTCGCGCAGATCGACGTATAAGAGTGCAGGCTGGCGCAGACCGTCGGATGGCCCTGCCAGTCGATGCGAACAAATAATCATCGCGGAGAAAGAAAGGGCCGAATAAGTCCCTCTCGCGGGTATGACGAGCCGGGAGGGGCAGCAGCAGATAAATATCTTCCCAGTCTCTCCACGACGCTTCCAACGCTGAGCGACTCCATACGGTCGACGATGGAGCATCGTGAGAGACGTGTAGCGGATCGCATACGCCTACTAGCTCGGTGCGACATGCGTACTGGACGACTACGATGTTGTGGAATCGCCTGCAGGAGAGTATCAGAGATGAAATGTCGCGCGCGCGGAGGTATAGGGCTATCTCTTCGATGAGCTCGGGTGAGAGAGGTAAAGAGGACATGTGTTTCAAATCATGTGCTGGCACCGTGACATCCGCTGCAGCCACGATGCCGCCACGACTCGGACTAGCACGCTACTGTACAGTACTGGTAGTGCATTAAAATACAATAGAGCGCCGCTTGTGTTACATAGTATAGCGTAAACTCACTTAGCAACGTGCTCTGACAGTAATTTGATAATCTCCTCCGTTGTTCACCCACGCAACGTCCATGGAGTCTGCCCCGTCATCCTTCGCCTCTACATTTGCTCCATGCTCGATTAGTAAGCGTACTATCTCGATCCTCCCGCAGTCGATGCTCGATGCAATGGCGTAAAGCCTTCATGTCCCGTGAATTTGGATCTGCGCCGTGCGCGATCAACAATCGAGCGACTCTAGCGTCATTGCGATGACCATCTATGGAAGCATAGCTAATGGGGTTTGGCCATCCTATTCTTGGCATTGACGTCCACCCCGACTCGAGTAATACCTGAACCATTTCGAGATCCCCGTAATAGGCTGCAGAATGCAGCGGAGTGTTCTCCAAAGCCCCGCGGTTCCACGGATGATTTATTGCGATGAAGTACCTGGGCCACTTCGAAGTGTCTCCCTGCTAATGCCGCCACTGCTGGTGTCCTATAGAACCGCCAATAGCATTCACATGCTGCGGATGCTTGGCTATCAACTGTTCAACGAGATTTGCGAATCCACAGAGTGCAGCGTAGTACAGGGGATGTTTGTACGGCGTCCCCAATGTGAATGAAAAAGACGATCCGTGGGAGGTATGATATCTATGTCGTGCAACTCGCGCCAAGCTGCAAAATATGGCTTGTCCACGTCAAAAAGATCTTCCATCCCTTTGATGCGTGACACGACATCCTCGAACTGGGCATGACGCACCCAGTATTCGGCAGCATATACAGCCAGAGGGCCTTCTTCTCGACGTCGTCCCGTTCATCGTGATCGTCCAACTGTAGCAAAACGCTCACGCAAGCCTGCGCAAGGATCGTATGCGCAGTCTCAAAGTAATATGATATCGTGAGACATCTTGACTTGAAGTAGCGAGCCGTTCCGAGGTCAAATATTCTTTGACCGAAAAATGTGAGAACTGCACCACTCGGGAACGACCTGTGTCGACAATGGCGATTAAACTCGAGCACGACGTCAAAAGCGCTCGTTCTTGGTCCTCCCACCGCCAACTTGGATTCAACTTTGGGACGCCCTCCGCATCATTGAAGTCGATCGCGAGGACTTCTGCAAGCTCCTCGACGCGGAGTGGGCGGATCGCCACAACAAGGCATTGCAATAGACGTCGGCGTGATCTCGATTCGGCTTCTTGATCTCCCTCAGCACACGCTCGTACGTCTCGTCCAGTGATTCTGGTAATTCATCGAGAAAATGCCGGACGCTCGATGGAAGACAGTCCCTTAGGACTACCAACTGACAGAATGTCCACCGGAACCTATTAACAATTTCAATAAGTATCATAACATAAACTGATTCACATACATCCCGTCAGCTCGTTCAGAGAGCGTCTTAACAACAATTTCCTTGTCATCCTTCTTCCATCTCCTCATGTTTGTATCCGAATCGAGTAAACGATCGACCTAACATAGTCTGCAATATCTTCCTTTTGTCCAGTTTCATCGTGAAGCGACACCCGGAGAGACGTCAGGGGCTCAATCGCATTTCGTATATCGATCTCGGGGCGGCTCGTGACACAAATATGAAGATTTGGAAGGCCAAGGTCGACGAGTTCCTTCAGAAGCTGAAGAACCCTCTCGCGAGCTGATGGAATCTCAGATGTTACCGGAGACTCATCGAGGGCGTCCATGATGAGGTAGATGGGACTCTGATCAGGGAGTGAGAGCATATCTTGCAGGCATTTTGTTAAAACACTGTCACTAGGCTGATTCTTTCCGTTATCGTGAGCCGAATAAAGTTTAGATAGAATGTCGCAGCGGGGGCTCGAGCGAGCGGAAAGCTGCGTGAGGAGGGAAGGGAGTAGGTCGCGCAGGATTGTTTGTTGGCGTTCCGGAAGTCGAAGTAGAAATACGCCATCGATGCTTGACCGGCGTCGCATAGGGCTTTAATATCTTCGATGACAGTGGAACTGATGAGCGAACATCAGTAATCGATGATGGATGGAGCTAAAGATCGACGAACCAAAGAATACTCTTGCCCGAGCCGGCTACAGTATCAAGACGTCATTCGGGGAGTATCGGTAGAAAAGTTGGGACAGGCGCACGCTTTCCGTGAATCCACAAGAGGGAACCTTTTGATTTCCATTCCTTGTAAATGTTTCCTTGAAGAACCACGTTGCGGTTTTCTTGTGATGGGTACCACACGCGATGTTATGGTTGTTGACGGATCCGGTGGGGAGAGCCATTTGTGGACGCTCCCGCAATTGGTTTTCTAAATGATGGATAAGGCTCCATAGCCAACTGATGAGGTTAGGAGATGACGAACGTTCCACATTTTTCACGTCTGAGCAGTTCAGGATTAAACACATATTGGGTTATTTGAAGTAATTCACACACCATGAATGACCTCGGCGACCTTGTCGTCTACAGAAAGTACCCGTTCCGTAACTTCCCTCACCCTTTCATCTACAGCATGCGTCGCCCTCAGATTTCCGCAGTGGTCATCCGAGCTTCCTCTTGTGTCAGCCTGTCCAGCTTCTTCAGCGCATCTTCCATATCATCTTGCCGATCAGCCTCTTCCCAAACTTTTCTGAACACCTTTCAGTTACGGGAGACACTCATACTAAATTACTCACTGATTCGGCCTTGTTTTATCTCCTTGGTTGCAATCCCAAGAATCGTGACAACTTCGACCATTATCTGAATGGTCGTATCTAACATTTCCGGGGTTGACGGCACTTGCGTGTAGATCGACAGGCGTCGGAAAAACTTTCAATGCGCCCAAAGATGTCAACAGTGTTTCGTGGCTCTCCGAGTATTCTTTGCTGCCTGAGGGATGCACAATCAGTGTTAAGATGACCGCGCATGTATCAAAAATGATTCGTACTGAAAGGAGAACCCGACTCCGGCAAATATCACCTTCCGGTGAGAATACCTGTCGAGTAAATGTGAGACTGCACATCTCAGATGATTCACGTTTTGAGGCTTACCAGGCTGATACCCTCTCCAAGGGTCTTAGATAACATATAGAGGACGTTCACAGTGGGATCGAGCCACTTTGTCCATCGATCATCGCTACTCATCGACTGATCAAGTCCCTGTACCTGCTGGTGAAGAACAGCGAGAATTTCGCTGGGAGAGTTGCAGCTTTGGAGCTCGGCGGCGAGGGGATGGGCAAGTAGATCGTTCTTCGTACGCTTTTCGTAGGCTTTCAAGGCATTGTTGAAGATGAGTTGGAAATTGGATGACGAGGAGGCGGTGGTAATGGGTGAGAGTTAGACATAAGGGCGGCAGGGATGAGGAGTTTGTTCGTGCTCAGGCTGAGAGTATGATGGAGGTTCGTTGAGAACACGAGGACTGCCTCGTGTGCATGGGTCCCTGGGCCCTGGGAAACTGTCCGGCCAAACGCGACAGAAAGCGCGCAGAACTGGCGATAACGAAGTATTAAAATTTGAAGTCATTACGAGGCCCAGCGGTGAGAAATAGGGATGGCACTCACTGGCAACATCTGCCGGCGTACCCAGGCGGCCAAGCCTCAATCAATAGTCTGAGCAGATTGCGGCAATCGACCCGCAGATGCTAAAATTGGCGTCGATTGCCAAGTAAGGCAGAATTCCGTAACAAAACAACCACGTGGTAACTTCCTGTGATAACTTGAACAGATGGCACAAAAATGACAAGAAAACTTGGGCTTGCACTGGTAGTATTGAAGGACATCCGGTGCAGGTGGGGTCAGAGAATGCCTAAAGACGTCAACACTCAGATTGTAACGTTAGCCAGAGGTTAGCCTCACACCAAGACTTTCAGTCGTTCATTCTCGCACCCAGTGGTCTTTATCGTCGCAAACGCAGTTATGAACACGCTTCACGAGAAGAGTTCTGGGAACATCTAATCAACCGCATGGCCGTATATAAGGATGGAGGTCAGGAAGCACAGGTCTGGCATGTATGTCACTGTCATATAGATACGGCCGCATGTTTCTACTAGTACCGCGAAGTTAAACATTTCCCAGGCACACGTGATCTTTAGAAAGTCTGATGGTTGTCACAGGTCACGTGACCATCACGTTATTTGCGGCATTGCGGCATGACAAGACGAAATAGTACTGCATTAAAATAGAGCGCTACTTGTACTACATGGTACAGTGTAACCTCACTTAGCAAGGTACTCTAACAGTAGTTTGATAATCTCCTCGTGTTGTTTACCTGACGCAACGTCTAATGGAGTCTTGCCCTCGTCATCTTTCACCTCTACATTTGCTCCATGCTCGAATAGTAAACGTACTATCTCGATCCTCCCGTAATTCGACGCACGATGCAGTGGCGTGAAGCTTTCCGTGTTCCGTGTATTTGGATCTGCGCCGTGCGCGATCAACAGTCGAGCGACTCCAGGGTCATTGCGATGACCATCTCGTGATGCAAAATCTAGCGGAGTGTGGCAATACCTATTCTGGGTATTGACGTCCACCCCGTACTCGAGTAATACCTGGACCATTTCGAGATCCCCGTAATAGGCTGCAGAATGCAGCGGAGTGTTCTCGAAAATGCCGCCCGGTTCCACGGATGAATTATTGCCATGAAGTATCTGGGCCAGTTGGAAGTGTCTTCCTGCTAATGCCGCCACAGCTGGTGTCCTATAGTAACCGCCAATAGCATTCACATGCTGCGGATGCTTGGCCATCAGTAGCTCAACGAGATTCGTGAATCCACAGAGTGCAGCGTAGTACAGGGGTATGCTTGCACGGGAACTCCTCTGTACGAATAGATAAAAGACTGATCCGTGGGGAGGTATAGTATCTATGTCGTGCAACCCGCACCAAGCTGCAAAATATGGCTTGTCCACGTCAAAAAGATGTTCCATCCCTTTGATGCGTGATGCGACATCCTCGAACTGGGCATGACGCATCCAGTATTCAGCGGCATATACAGCCAGGGGGGCGTTCATCGTGGCATCGCGATGGTCCAACTGTAGCAAAACGCTCACGCAAGCCTGCGCAAGGTCGTATGCGCAGTCTCAAAAGTAATATGATACCGTGAGACATCATGACTTGAAGTAGCGAGCCGTTCCGAGGTCAAATACTCTTTGACCGAAAAATGTGATAATTGGGCCACTCGGGAACGACCAGTGCCGACAATGGCGATTAAACTCGAGCACGATGTCAAAAGGGCTCGTTCTTGATCCTCCCATCGCCAACTTGGATTCAGCTTTGGGATGCCCTCTGCATCATTGAAGTCGATGGCGAGGACTTCTGCAAGCTCCTCGACGTCGAGTGGGCGGATCGCCACAACGAGGCATTGCAATAAACGTCGGGCGTGATCTCGATTCGGCTTCTTGATCTCCCTCAGCACACGCTCATACGTCTCATCCAGTGATTCTGGTAATTCCTCCAGAAAACGACGGATACTCGATGGAAGACAGTCCCTTAGGACTTCCAACTGACAGAATGTCCAGCGGAACCTATTAACAATTTGAAAAAGTATCACAAACATAAAGTGATTCACATACATTCCATCAGCTCGTTCAGAGAGCGTCTTTACCACAATTTCCTTGTCTTCCTTCTTCCATCTCTTCATGTTTGTATCCGAATCCGAGTAAACAATCGACCTAACATAGTCTGCAATATCTTCCTTTTGTCCAGTTTCATCGTGAAGCGACACCCGGAGAGAGGTCAGAGGCTCGATGACATTTCGTATATCGATCTCGGGGCGGCTCGTGACACAAATATGAAGATTTGGAAGGCCAAGGTTGACGAGTCCTTTCAGAAGCTGAAGCAACCTCTCGCGAGGAGATGGAATCCCAGACGATATCGGAGACTCATCGAGGGCGTCCATGATGAGGTAGATTGGACACTGATCAGGGAGGGAGAGCATATCTTGCAGGCAATTCGTTAAAACACTGTCACTAGGCTGATTCTTTCCGTTATCGTGAACCGAATAAAGTTTAGATAGAATGCCGCAGCGGGGGCTCGAACGAGCAGAAAGCTGTATAAGAAGGGAAGGGAGTAGGTCGCGCAAGGATTGTTTGTTGGTATTCCGGAAGTCGAAGTAGAAATATGCCATGGATGCTTGACCGGCCTCGCATAGGGCTTTAATGTCTTCGATAACGGTGGAACTGATGAGCGGCATCAGTAATCGAAGATGGATGCAGCTAAAGATCGACGAACCAAAGAATACTCTTTCCCGAGCCGGCTTCAATATTAAGACGTCATTGGGGATTATCGGATAGAAAATTGAGACAGGGCGCACGCTTTCCGTGAATCCACAGGAGGGAACCTTTTGATTTCCATCCTTGATAAAGGTTCCCTTTGAAGAACCACGTTGCGGTTTTCTTGTGATGAGTACCACACGCAATGTTATGGTTGGTTGACGGATTTGGAGGGGAGAGCCATTTGTGGATGCTCTCCCGCAATTGGTTTTCTGAAATGACTAATAAGGCTCCCTAGCCAATATCGATGAGGTTAGAAAGTGACGAACGTTCGACTTGTTTCATGACTTGCTTTGTTTCCCTTCCATCTGAGCAGTTCAGGGTTAAATACATATCGGGATCGTCTGAATATAATTTACACGCACCACGAATGACTTCGGCGACCTTGTCGTCGACAGAAAGCACTCGTTCCGTAACAGCATGCGTCGCCCTCAGACCTTCAGCAATGGTCATCCGAGCTTCCTCTTGTGTTAGTTTGTCTAGATTCTTCAGCGCATCTTCCATATCAGTCTCGCCAATCAGCCTCTTCCCATACTTTTCTGAACATCCTTCAGTCACGGGAGACACACTCATACTAAACTACTCACTGACTCGGCCTTGCCTTATCTCCTTGGTTGCAATCCCAAGAATGGTCAGAACTTCGACCATTATCTGAATTATCGTATCTAACATTTCCGGGGTTGATGGCACTTGCGTGTAGATCTCTAGGCGTCGGAAAAAGCTTTCAATCCGCCCAAAGATGTCAAGGAGTATTTCATGGCTTTTCCGAATATTCTTCGCTGCCTGAGAGACGCACAATTGTGTTAAGATAACTCGAGCATGTTATCTAGAAGGATTCGTACTGAAAGGAGAACCCCAACTCCGGCAAATATCACCTTACCAGGTGAGAATACCTGTTGAGTAAACGTGAGGCTGCAGATCTCAGATAAGTTCATGTTTCGAGGCTTACCAGACTGACACCCTTTCCAAGGGTCTCAGATAACATATAGATTACGTTCACAGTGGGATTGAGCCACTTGGTCCATCGATCATCGCAACCCAGGGACTGATCGAGTTCCTGGACCTGCTGGTAAAGGACAGCGAGAATTCCGCTAGAAGAGTTGCAGTTTTGCAGCTCGGCGGCGAGCGAATGGGCCAGCAGATCCATCTTCGTGCGATTTTCGTACCCTTTCAAGGCATTGTTGAAGATCAGTTGGAAATTGGATGAGAAGAGGCTGTGGTGACGGGATGAGAGTTGGACATAAGGGCGCAGGAGTGAGAAGGCTTTTTCGTGCTCAGGATGAAAGGATGATGGAGGTTCGTTGAGAATACCAGTACTGCCTCGTGTACAAAAATTCATGTGCCCTGGGAAACTGTCTGGTAAGACGTGATATAGCGTGATAGATTGGCGCGCAAACTGTCAATTATGAAGATACACAGGTTTGCTTGAAAGGGGACGTCCGCATTACAACCTTGTAAGTTAAGCGAAACCGCCAGTCGCTCCCGTTATTCATCGATATTCATCCTTCCCCCTCTTTTGAACTGAACACGAGATGCGCTGCCAAAATGCCAGAGCCACACTACAGTACTGCGGCAACCTTGCCGCATGACGCTACCCAGTTTCCTGCGCCTCCCAAATCATACCCAAGACTCACATGGGATCAGAGTGGCACAATTACTGTAATGAACGAAGCACCATGAAACTGGAATTATGTGACGGAGAATCACGCAAAGCTGGTACAGTATTACTGTATCCGAGCTGAAGAAGCTCACACATTTTCGCTGCTTGCGATGATGGCACCGCATTCACCCCATTTATCGACGCCCGTCAGAAACCAAGCTCTGCCGTACGGGTCCGAGAGTCATTAAACACGACCCATTTAGCTGCAGTCGCGTTCGCTGTGGTACATTGCGAGTGGCTAGGCATTGTGCAGCAAGACGATACTATGTTGTGAACAGACAAGACAACTGCCGAACGCTCACATCATCACGTACTGTACCTCGTATTTTTCATCCCCCTTCCTCGTACCTGGATTTCTCCCATTACAGCCTACTCTACGCCCTAGGGTTACCACACTACTACGATAGAACGCGTGAACTTACGTCGGATTAGGGATCCTTCAAATATCTGTAAAGAAGCGATGAAACAGTTCTGTCCCATCAGTGATAGCATATGGACTGAAATCATCGTCGTAGCTCTGTCCCACGTTCGTTGAACTTCGTTCGCTACGGTTGCCATCGACCTCGATGGCTTCTCCAAACCTGACCCCTGCTTTTCCCACAACATGCCGGTCGTAACCGTCGGTTGTATCGGTAAAAAAAAGGCTAGTTCAGGACCTACAGTCTCTTTGATAGAAATCTCCACTGCAAGAAAACAGTGTAAGAGGCCAAGTAAATGGCCCTTACATTGGACAGAAACACAAAGTCGACCTCGATAGTCTGAGCAGGTTTTCGGCCCGCACATGCTAAAATTGGCGCCGATTGCCGAAGAAGAGGAGGAGTGCACGCCGGAGGCCGAGTTGCCGCCGCCGCCAAGACCGTCGATACAGAGTGAAGGCTGCTGCTTTCCGCTGCTCATGTCTCGCCTACGTCCTTCCCCGACACCGACTCTCTCGCCCTCTGCGCGTTCTCTACGCGTCGTCGCTGCAGGGACACTCTTCTTGACCCATACGCTCTCCCTCCCTACACACCCAGGCCCAACACAGACCGTACGCGCTCACGAATATGCGCGTAGTCGCGGAGGCAGCGCACCCGCCGTCCTCTCCGTCCTCTCTCAGCTGCACGTGGATAAGTGCTGGCTGGTTGCGAGTCTGGGCGGCGCACAGGAAGCCCGTGCAGTTGCGCGTGAGCTTGAAGCTGAAGGCGTTAGCACGCGGTATTGCAAAGTCTGGGAAGGTGCTGGTGTTCCGGCTGCTTGGGTTCTGCATGCTGGTAAGTGTCCCCTTCGAAGCATTTTACCGGACATATACGTCGCAGAGACGGAGCTGGTGTCTTGATTGAGTCCGGACTCGCGGGGAGCCATGCTATGCATTGCTGTTCCGTGACCATATTTTTCATGTGCGCAGTGAGAGGGAAACTCATCTCTGTCCTTCAGGTGACTCGAATAACCAGTCAGTTATCAACCATAATCCGCTTCCAGACATTCCTCACGAGGAATTTGTCTCTCTTCTGGGACCGTTGCTCGTCCCTGAGCACTACCCCTCTCCAGAGTTACCCCTGGCGTCTCCACCGCTTTCCTCACCCCCACCATCGCCAATAATTAGCGCACCATTCGACTGGATACATTTTGAAGGTCGTTCCGTCAAGACAACGTTAAACAATATCCAAGGACTGGATGGTCTAGCGCGCGAGCGTCGCTGGCGTTCACAATGTGTATTCAGTGTAGACGTCGGTCGTCGTGCAAGGCAAGGAATCGAGGCGGTGCGCACCTTATTAATTCCTTCGCATAGCTCCCTCCTGACGATATGGTCCACACCTGAACAGCTAATCCCCCACGCTGACGTAGTCTTCCTCAACCGACACTACGCTCAAGCACAATCCCCCGCATATGCCAGCGCACCTCGTGCCTTCTTGCTCGCGCTTACGCGTCTCGCGCCGCCCCACGCCCTGCTCGTCGCCTACTGGGGTGCCGATGGCGCAGCAGCGCTCTCCGTCCCGACGCGGGAGTACTTCCAGTCCTCTGGGTGGGGGCAAACCGGGTGGAGAGAGAATCCGGCGTTCACCTGAGGACGGAGACGACGAGGTCATCCTCTTCGATGGAAAACGCCTGCGTGATTGCTATTGAATCCTTCGGATAGTCGATCTTTTTCCAATTGCGTTGGCCTGTACGAAGCGCGTCGCGCAGATCGACGTATAAGAGTGCAGGCTGGCGCAGACCCGTCGGATGCGTTTGCGAACAGGTAATCTTCGCAGAGGAAGAAAGGGCCGAACAAGTCCCTGCGAGTCTCTGCGGGTATGACGAGCCGGGGCGGGGCAGCAGCAGATAAGTATCTTCCCAGATCTCTCCACGACGCTTCCCAACGCCTGAGCGACTCATACGGTCGACGATGGAACATCGTGAGAGATCGTGTAGCGGATCGCATACGCCTGCTAGCTCGGTGCGACATGCGTACTGGACGACTACGATGTTGTGGAATCGCCTGCAGGAGATATCAGAGATGAAATGTCCGCGCGCGGAGGTATAGGGCTATCTCTTCGATGAGCTCGGGTGAGAGAGTGTAAAGAGGACATGTGTTTCAAATCATGTGCTGGCACCCGTGACATCCGCAGCCACGATACGCTACGCGACTAGCCGCTACTGTACAGTACTGGTAGTGCATTAAAATACAATAGAGCGCCGCTTGTGTTACATAGTATAGCGTAAACTCACTTAGCAACGTGCTCTGACAGTAATTTGATAATCTCCTCTCGTTGTTCACCCTCGCAACGTCCAATGGAGTCTTGCCGCGTCATCCTTCGCCTCTACATTTGCTCCATGCTCGATTAGTAAGCGTACTATCTCGATCCTCCCGCAATCGATGCTTCATGCAATGGCGTAAAGCCTTCCACGTCCGTGAATTTGGATCTGCGCCGTGCGCGATCAACAATCGAGCGACTCTAGCGTCATTGCGATGACCATTGAGGAAGCATAGTCTAATGGGGTTGGCCATACTATTCTGGGCATTGACGTCCACCCCGTAGTCGAGTAATACCTGAACCATTTCGAGATCCCGTAATAGGCTGCAGAATGCAGCGGAGTGTTCTCCAAATGCCTTCGGTTCCACGGATGATTTATTGCGATGAAGTACCTGGGCCACTTCGAAGTGTCTCCCTGCTAATGCCGCCACGCTGGTGTCCTATAGAACCGCCGATGGCATTCACATGCTGCGGATGCTTGGCCATCAACTGTTCAACGAGATTTGCGAATCCACAGAGTGCAGCGTAGTACAGGGGTGTCTTTTACCGAACTTCCTTCTGTGAATTGATAAAAGACAGATCCGGAGGAGATTGATGTCTATGTCGTGCAACTCGCGCCAAGCGCAAAATATGGCTTGTCCACGTCAAAAAGATCTTCCATCCCTTTGATGCGTGACACGACGTCCTCGAACTGGGCATGACGCACCCAGTATTCGGCAGCATATACAGCCAGAGGGGCCTCTTCTCCACGTCGTCCCGTTCATCGTGATCGTCCAACTGTAGCAAAACGCTCACGCAAGCCTGCGCAAGGATCGTATGCGCAGTTTCAAAAGTAATATGATATCGTGAGACATCTTGACTTGAAGTAGCGAGCCGTTCCGAGGTCAAATATTCTTTGACCGAAAAATGTGAGAACTGCACCACTCGGGAACACCGTGTCGACAATGGCGATTAAACTCGAGCACGATGTCAAAAGCGCTCGTTCTTGGTCCTCCCACCGCCAACTTGGATTCAGCTTTGGGATGCCCTCCGCATCATTGAAGTCGATGGCGAGGACTTCTGCAAGCTCCTCGACGCGGAGTGGCGGATCGCCACAACAAGGCATTGCAATAGACGTCGGCGTGATCTCGATTCGGCTTCTTGATCTCCCTCAGCACACGCTCGTACGTCTCGTCCAGTGATTCTGGTAATTCTCGAGAAAACGCCGGACGCTCGATGGAAGACAGTCCCTTAGGACTACCAACTGACAGAATGTCCAACGGAACCTATTAACAATTAGATAAGTATCATAAACATAAAGCGATTCACATACATCCGTCAGCTCGTTCAGAGAGCGTCTTACAACAATTTCCTTGTCATCCTTCTTCCATCTCCTCATGTTTGTATCCGAATCCGAGTAAACGATCGACCTACATAGTCTGCAATATCTTCCTTTTGTCCAGTTTCATCGTGAAGCGACACCCGGAGAGACGTCAGGGGCTCAATGGCATTTCGTATATCGATTCGGGACGGCTCGTGACACATATATGAAGATTTGGAAGGCCAAGGTCGACAAGTTCCTTCAGAAGCTGAAGAACCCTCTCGCGAGCTGACGGGATCCCAGATGTTACCGGAGACTCATCGAGGCGTCCATGATGAGGTAGATGGGACCTGATCAGGGAGTGAGACATATCTTGCAGGCATTTTGTTAAAGCACTGTCACTGGTTGATTCTTTCCGTCATCGTGAGCCGAATAAAGTTCCGATAGAATGTCGCAGCGGGGGCTCGAGCGAGCGGAAAGCTGTGTGAGAAGGGAAGGGAGTAGGTCGCGCAAGCATTGCTTGTTGGCGTTCCGGAAGTCGAAGTAGAAATATCCCATCGATGCTTGACTGGCGTCGCATAGGGCTTTAATATCTTCGATGACCGTGGAACTGATAGCGACATCAGTAATCGATGATGGATGGAGCTAAAGATCGACGAACCAAAGAATACTCTTGCCCGACCCGGCTACAGTATCAAGACGTCATCGGGGAGTATCGGAAGAAAAGTGGGACAGGACGCACGCTTTCCGTGAATCCACATGAGGGAGCCTTTTGATTTCCATTCCTTGTAAATGTTTCCTTGGAAGAACCACGTTGCGGCTTTCTTGTGATGAGTAGCACACGCAATGTTATGGTTAGTTGACGGATCCGGTGGGGAGAGCCATTTGTGGACGCAATCCCGCAGTTGGTTTTCTGAAATGATGGATAAGGTCCATAGCCAGGACTGACGAGGTTAGGAGATGACGAACGTTCGACTCGTTTCATGACTTGCTTGTTTCCCTTCCGTCTGACCAGTTCAGGGTTAAACACATATCGGGGTCGTCTGAAAATAATTTACACACCACAAATGACCTCGGCGACCTTGTCGTTGACGTTGCCCACTCTATCAAGCACCCGCTCCACCCTCTCGTCTACACATGCGTCGCCCTTAGATTTTCGGCAATGGTCATCCGAGTTCTCTTGTGTCAGCCTGTCTAACTTCTTCAGCGCATCTTCCATATCAGTCTTGCCGATCAGCCTCTTCCCATACTTTTCTGAACATCCTTCAGTCACGGGAGACACACTCGTACTAAATTACTACTGATTCGGCCTTGCTTCATCTCCTTGGTTGCAATCCCAAGAATCATCAGAACTTCGACTAATATCTGAATGATCGTGTCTAACATTTCCGGGGTTGACGGCACTTGCGTGTAGATCGACAGGCGTCTGAAAAAGCTTTCGATGCGCCCAAATATCTCAATAAGTGATCGTGGCTTTTCCGTGTATTCTTTGCTGCCTGAGAGATGCACAATTAGTGTTAAGATAACCCGTGCATGTCATCAAGAAGGATTCGTACTAAAAGGAGAACCCCAACTGCGGCAAATATCACCTTTCCGGGTGAGAATACCTGTCGAGTAAAAGTGAGACTGCATATCTCAAACGAGGTCGTGTTCTGAGGCTTACCAGGCTGACACCCTTTCCAAGGGTCTCAGATAACATATAGAGGACGTTTACAGTGGGATCGAGCCATTTGGTCCATCGATCATCGCTACTCTGCGACTGATCGAGTCTCTGTACCTGCTGGTGAAGAACATCGAGATGTTTCTGGGAGAGTTGCAGTTTTGGAGCTCGGCGGCGAGGGGATGGGCAAGTAGATCGTTCTTCGTACGCTTTTCGTAGGCTTTCAAGGCATTGTTGAAGATGAGTTGGAAATTGGATGACGAGGAGCCGGTGGTAATGGGGTAAGAGTTGGACATAAGGGCGGCAGGAATGAGGAGGTTTGTTCGTGCTCAGGCTAAGAGTATGATGGAGGATAGTTGAGAACACGAGGACTGCCTCGTGTACATGGGTCCCTGGGCCTGGGCTGGGCCTGGGAAACTGTCCGGCCAAACGCGGCAGATAAGCGCGCAGAATTGGCAATAACGAAGTATTAAAATTTGAAGTCATTACGAGGCCCAGCGGTAAGATAGGGATGGACTCACTGGCAACATCTGCTGGCGTAGTACCCAAGCCTCAATCAATAGTCTGAGCAGGTTGCGGCAATCGGCCCGCAGATGCTAAATTGGCTTCGATTGCCAAGTAAGGCAGAGCTTTACGTGACAACCACGTGGTAACTTCCTGTGATAACTTGAACGATCGATGGCACAAAATGACAAGAAACTTGGGCTTGAACTGGTAGTCGTATTGAAGGACATCCGTGCAGGTGGGGTCGGAGAATACCTGAAGACGTCAACACTCAGATTAAATGTAGACATGTAGTGTACTGGGCAGTCCGGCTGGCTCGTGGAAGCTGCTTTCCGATTCATTTCTTGATCCGCTCGTCCCTTCACTTCGATACAGCCCTCTTTCTTCTGTCATTTATCGCAGCACACTTCGACTTCGATGGTTACTTAGGATCATATATCCATTTCGAGTTTCACGTGACTCGTAGCCAGGTGGCCACTCTCGTTCTCTTGCCTGTCCTCTCTTCACATTATTGCTGATAGTCACAGTCCAGCTGTCATGTATTTAAGCCAGAGTCGAGCGCCGTAGCAGTGATTTAATTGAGTCCAGTGAAGCCCGTTTCCCCTCTGTTTTGTGTGCGCCAGCCGTCCCAGACGCTTTTCTCTTATTCTCCCTACACGTCACTCAGTCCGACTGAGAAGTCACGCCCTTGCGAGCTGCCGTGCCGCGGTGTGTATCTTCTCAGACGTTCTCCTACTGACGTCCTATTTTCACCCCGACTCACCAGCGCGCCACTTTAGTCGCGCCACATTAGCTTGAGGCTAGCCTCACACCAAGTCTTTCGGCCGTTCATTCTCGCACCCAATGGTCTTTATCGTCGCAAACGCAGTTATGAACACGCTTCACGAGAAGGATTGGGAACATCTAATCAACACGCATAGGCGTATATGAGGATGGGGAAGGAAGCACAGATCTGGCATGTATATATATCACTGTCATATAGAGACGCTGAATGTTGAAATTTTATGTGGATGAACTTGACTGGGTTGACTTCATGGTCCAATTTCTAGAACATTATGTTGCGAGCCCCTCCGACCAATGATTCAAACGGTTTGAACAACTCCACTAGCACTGTAGCACGGCAGTGTTGCGCGGGCGAGCCCGAGAAGAATAGAGATTATAAGAGCTAGATTGTGTAAAAGGAGGTCAGAGATTACCAGATAATGATGCGCATGGCAGCTCGGCCGCTCGGGTTGGCGCAGCGTTGTTTGTGTCGTAGGGCAGCAGGCAGAGGAGAAACAAAAGGTCGCGTGGGCAAGGCAAATGAAAGTAGAAGCGAGGGAATTGATGTAAAAACTGGTCACCAATGCAATGCCCTCCTCAAGAGCAGGAGGCTGTCTTAAATACATGCGCGCTACTTTGTGGCTAGCTATGTTTGTATGGTAGGTGACCTCGGGGATGCCGGTGATGGGGATGAATAGAGAGGGTGTAAGTGACGAAGGAAAACTGAAACGACGTAGAAAGGGGGTGTATGGCTGCCGCGTGGAGGCGGCTTGTGTCAGTTGGGTGTTGTTGACCGAGTGTACGAGCCGATGGTGGAAAGAAAGGAAAGTTGAAGGGGACCGGCGACGAGAGTGGGAAGGAATGCGATTGGAACGCATATCTCGTCTTGTATCGCAGCTTGAAGGATATCTTGTTGTCGAGCGCAAGGTGGTGAGGAGGACACGAGATACTGTAAGAAAAGAAAAGAAGTGAAAGGAACATCAACACGAGCACGTGAGGACCGGCGTCCGGCGTTCCGAGCAGAAGTTCGTTCTTTTCCGACCTGCGTGCCATTACTCTTCGTCACCATCTTTCCTCCTCTTCGAGTCTCTCCTCCTCCTACCTTTTCATATATTTCCCCTGCAAGGCCAACATTCAAGACTCGCTTCGGCTGCAGAGTCGATCGGTGGGACCGCTGAGCCGAAACAAGGACGACAACAAGTGCAATGGCGAGGATTCGTCGAAGAATGCAGGTGTAGACTTATACAGCACAAGGTCTGCCGCGGTGCGTGCGAGTCACAAGTGGGGATCAGATGGGGTCAGAGTAGTAAAGGAAGCAGCACAAGCACGTCCGCTCATATGGTTTTTTATTTCTCGTTTTATTTCGTTGACCACTATATAAAAGGGCCCACGAGGCGTTTCACAACTCCTTATATGACTACTCCAACGACTTCTGGAGAGCGCACGAAAGCCAGATGACAGTACGGACCACATGGAGGAGTCCTCATTACAGAACCGGTACGACGATGGTGCCAGAGGACGACGTGGGCGACGCACACGGAGGCGATGGCACGTTGGGACCAGAGACTAGAGGCAGGCCCTCTGGCTGAATGGCGACGCACGCCGGGGCCGGACGATGCAGGGCGATGCCAGACAAATTAGTCCACTGAAATGAGGACGGGCCATAACACTGACGAAATTTCTAACAGTGTTAGGATTGTGCCCGCGTTTAACTCGCTCTGGTTCGAAAGGACATGTACATATACAAAAACACGGTACATGTATGTGTCAAAAGTGTACAGTGCCGATGGTCGCACTCGACGTTATTTAACCGGGTCGGGATTGATGGGACTCAGGCTACGACAGTGACCAACCTATCATTCATGTTGTTCAGTTGGTACCCCAGTGCGATCCTTCTAAGCCGCGAATACCTCAATGTGGACCGGACGGATGGCTGGCCATCGCTCGATCGTGTTATAACTTTATGAGGGCCTTTGGAAATTACCCGGTTACCGAGTTAACGCGTCAGTCGGCGGGCGTGCGGATTGACCTGAGTGGCGTCCTCGCTGTGCATGAGACGAAATTGCTCGACGATGACGCAAAGGTGGAGTCGCTCGCAATTGGACCAGATGACCTGGGAGTAAAGAGGACGATGACAACAGTCTGAGGGAGACAGTGTGTCGACCCGGATTGTGTTTCACGGATTTAAAGTCAAGACGATTCAACTTGTGCGGCCCCGCGGCGGCTGTTGGCGACTTCGCGTGCAGTGTGCTGCACGGTGCACTGTACATGCTTTTCGTGACCTCGTGAGCTTCCCCTTGCCTAAAGGTTTTCATAACGATACCCTGGCGCACGGAAAGGACTTGAAGAACATTTAGGTTGTTTTCCCCACGCCTTATTTAGGTGAGGGATTGTGTGATATATGGGACGCTTTCAATACGATACGCATAAGTTGGTGAGTTAGCGCCGTTGACACAGGCTCATCCCGACCGCTGTTGGTGGTTCGCATCGTAAGTTACTTACGCGTGTTTGTATCACAACAAGCAAGCCAAGCAGAGGTCGAGGTAACGTAAGCTAACCAAGTTTGAGCGTGGATAGGCGCTTTTGACGACACCCCAGGTCAACCACTCTGGAATCGAGACTGTTGTCCGTCCCATATGCGCCGCCGTACATGTATTGTAGTATGTGGTGTCACAGCTATGACAATACGAAATAGTAGATTCCCATCGAACCAGTAGTGCATTAAAATAGAGCGCTACTTGTCCTACGTACACTGCCCCGTCGCTTAGAAAGGTGCTCTGACAGTAATTTGATAATCTCCTCGTGTTTTTACTCGACGCAACGTCCAATGGAGTCTGGCCCATGCCATCCATCGCTACATTTGCTCCATGCTCGATTAGTAGCGTACTATCTCGATCCTCCCGGATCTCGATGCATAATGCAATGCCGTAAAGCCGTAAAGGGAGGCCCGTGAATTTGGATCTGCGCCGTGCGCGATCAACAATCGAGCGACTCTAGCGTCATTGCGATGACCATCTAGGGAAGCATAGCCTAATGGGTGACGCCATTGATATTCTTGGCATCGATGTCCACCCCGTAGTCGAGTAATACCTGAACCATTTCGAGATCCCCGTAATAGGCTGCAGAATGCAGCGGAGTGTTCCCCGAATAGCCCTTCGGTTCCACGGATGATTTATTGCGATGAAGTACCTTGGCCACGTCGAAGTGTCTCCCTGCTAATGCCGCCACTGCTGGTGTCCTATACCAACCGCCAATAGTATTCACATGCTGCGGATACTTGGCCATCAGCTGTCCAACGAGATTGCGAATCCACAGAGTGCAGCGTAGTACAGGGGTATGTTTGTACCGCGTCCCCTATCTCTGAAGAAATAAAAGACTGATCCGTCGGGAGGTATGATTCTATGTCGTGCAACTCGCGCCAAGCTGCAAAATATGGCCTGTCTACGTCAAAAAGGTCTTCCATCCCTTTGATGCGTGACACGACATCCCCGAACTGGGCATGACGCACCCAGTATTCGGCAGCATATACAGCCAGAGGCGCCTTCTTCTCGACGTCGTCCCGTTCATCGTGATCGTCCACTTGTAGCAGAACACTCACGCAAGCCTGCGCAAGGATCGTATGCGCAGACTCAAGATAATATGATATCGTGAGACATCTTGACTTGAAGTAGCGAGCCGTTCCGAGGTCAAATATTCTTTGACCGAAAAATGTGAGAACTGCACCACTCGGGAACGACCAGTGCGACCAATGGCGATTAAACTCGAGCAAGACGTCAAAAGCGCCCGTTCTTGATCCTCCACCGCCAACTTGCGTTTAACTTTGGGATGCCCTTCGTATCATTGAAGTCGATAGCGAGGACTTCTGCAAGCTCCTCGACGCGGAGTGGGCGGATGGCCACAACAAGGCATTGCAATAAACGTCGGGCGTGATCTCGATTCGGCTTCTTGATATCCTCAGCACACGCTCGTACGTCTCGTCCAGTGATTCTGGTAGTTCATCGAGAAAACGCCGGACGCTCGATGGAAGACAGTCCCTTAGGACTACCAACTGACAGAATGTCCAACGGAACCTATTAACAATTTCAATAAGTATCATAAACATAAACTGATTCATGTTTGTATCCGAATCAGAGTAAACGATCGACCTAACATAGTCTGCAATATCTTCCTTTTGTCCAGTTTCATCGTGAAGCGACACCCGGAGAGAGCTCAGAGGCTCAATAGCATTCCGTATGTCGATCTCGGGGCGGCTCGTGATACAAATGTGAAGATTTGGAAGGCCAAGGCCGACGAGATCCTTCAGAAGCTGAAGAACCCTCTCGCGAGCTGATGGAATCTCAGATGTTACCGGAGACTCATCGAGTGCGTCCATGATGAGGTAGATGGGACGCTGATCAGGAGTGAGAGCATATCTTCCAGGCACTTGTTAAAACACGTCACTGGGCTGATTCTTTCCGTCATCGTGAGCCGAATAAAGTTTGGATAGAATATCGCAGCGGGGGCTCGAGCGAGCAGAAAGCTGCGTGAGGAGGGAAGGGAGTATGTCGCGCAG
>WTXE01000230.1:0-42705 GCA_022496225.1 Russula aff. rugulosa BPL654 | reverse complement strand
GTGCTCTCTTGTAGACCGTAGACCGAATTCAGTTCGAGGCCGTTGAATGCCGATCACGGGGAGCACAACAGAAAGATGCAACGAACATGTTTCTTTTAGTCGCATTTTTCAATAGTTTAATTGGGGGGTTCTGCGGACGGAAGAAGAAAGTGTCGTCTGACGGGCAAGTTCGGGGGAGAGCTTACATACGACATATATTAACTCTCGTCCCTCGCCGCCCACCAGTCTAAGATTTCCCTTTCCGCTCCTCTTTCATCTCCACCCTTCGACTCATCCGTCATGGACTCAAACTACCATCTCCAGGCTGGCTACCACGGAGATCGCAATGGCCATCCGGATTATCGCCATTCGTACCCGCATCATACTCTCCGGACGACCCTCAATACTGGTCCTATCCCTACCCTGCCCAATCCCCCCACGACGCGCGATACATCCCTTCCCAATGTGACGCTCAAGCAGACCCCACCCTTCCTTTCATCGGCGATGCGACCTCGCTACCACCAGTCGATTTCGCTCCCCCGACTCGCATAGGCCTTTTCGACATTAGTACCATGCATCCGCAGGTTAGCCCTGTAGAGGTAGAGCCCCCTTGGGGCCCGCGTAATGAAGGTCAGCACCCGTTTTGGTTCTGTTTTACTTGTTTCTCTGCTCACAAACTCGACTCCCTCCTCGTTCTTAAAGCGGTACCATATGATGAACAGGTCGCGTTGGCACAAAGTGGCTTCGTTCCGGCTAATTCTTTTTATCCCATTCCCGTACACTCCCCACCTTGGGTTCATCCCTCTCCACCCTCAGACACCACCCCACCATCAAGCAATTCTCCGACTACCACTCTCGCCAACTATGCTGGCGCTCTCCCCTCTCCCTCTCCCACCACGGAATCTTTGGGGAACAATGCCGTCATAGACGCCCGCACTCAGGACATCTCTGAGGAGGCTTCATCTTCGACCGCTCAAAGCCCCCCGTAACGACACGAAATCCACAGGGTACGGGCCGTCGGCCCGGTGCTTGTTCTCGTTGTAAGAAGCTCAAGGTATGAAACGTTTCGTATTTACGCAGGCGAGGCGCTGAGATTATGATATTGTTGAATTCGGCAGATGCGTTGTTCCTTTGGGCCAGACCCGCGAACTTGTATCAGATGTGCAGCCGGCTCACACCCCTGTGTCGTCGAGGGAAGGAAGGCGAGGACTCCGGGGTGAGTTGTTGAAATACCATTTTATTTCGGCCAGTTTGACTCAATTCACCTTGCCACCGACACGCAGTCAACGCGAGAATTTGTTGAGGCAGATTCGTGAGAAGAATGAAGCCATATCGATCTTACTCAACCAATTACGGAACACCTCCCTCACAACTCCCATGTCGATCAACGCTTCGCGCATTCCGTTGAATTTTGTAGAGCGTGAAAGACATGGAGAAATACTATCTTGGATGGAGAGGCGTCATGCTGTCAGCACTCAGGCCTCGGAAAAGGCGTGCGTTGCGTATGACACTTCCCAGCTCGAAGATGAGGACATGTACTCGTCATCGGAGGACGAAGATGAGAATGATGAAGAGGGCCAAGAGAGGTCTCTAGCATGCACGCGCACTGCTCCAGGATTTTCAAGTTCAATAAATTACGCACATCCAGAACAGTCAGCGCCGCTCGGGTTTCTTGCCACGTTCTCATCGCATTGGAATCGTCGGTCCCCCAGTCCTGTGGAGTGGACATGTTTGGGGTAGCTAATAAACGGTACTTCCAGCCAAGTATGTCTTGCGTTCTTCTGTTTCATTCTGGGGCGAGGGTCTGACTAGGTGAATCAGGCCCATATTCCGACCTCAACCTTCGACGAATCGTCATTGAGCGCGAAGCTGTCCCTGAAATTCTTATTTCTGGTCTAATCACCCCTCAGGAGGCGCGGGATCTTTTTGAGATGTGAGCGTTTATTCAACATTCACTATCTTTGCCATCCTGATATCACTTTTAGATTCTTTGAACATGTTAACGTGGGTCTCCTGATACGCCTTGCCCTTGTTGCATGCATTAATTTTTTTTGGTTGGCCGATAGCCATATTTAAGTTTGCTCGATGAGGCAATTCATAGCACGGCGTCGGTAATGAGACGGTGTCCATTCCTCTTCACTGTCGGTGCGTCTACATTTTCACTCTGGACGCCGAATCTTGACAGACCCTGGAATAGTCTGCGCCCTGTCCTCTCGGTATTACACCCGGCGACCGGGGCTATATACCCTTGCAATTCATTTCGCAAAAGCTTCGGCAGCCTCTGCTTTTATAGATGGCTGGAAGTGTGTGGAAATGTGCCAAGCATATTTGATGCTCACTGCATATTCCCCACCCTCGCAACGCTTCGAAGACAACCGAGGTGGCTTCTACTCTGGTGTTGCAACTAGGTAGAAAATTAATTCTCTGCATTTCAAATTACAAGCCCCTGATGACCCTGTATCAGACTTGCCCTAGAGCTTGGGCTGGACCGTGACTCGAACGTGAAGACGCTCGACGAGCGGCATGAACGTGAATTGCTCAATCGGCGGCGGACTTGGATGATCTGCTCTATTATAGACGGGAGTACATCCCTAGAGACAGGGAAGGCGCGAGGAGTTTCAAAGGATGAAGAGGTCTTCCTAGGTCATTTTCGTCAGCCGCTAGTCAAACTGACCCATTGTTGGACAGCTCACATCGAACGCATCTCGCTGGTGCTCAAACTCCAAATACCAACACCCACTTGATGCGGACCTTCCCGCAATCATTGAGCTTCTCAACATCATGCACCGATTCACAGAGGCAATCCGGCGCGTTGGCTACGAGGTGAGTCTACTCGCCTCTCGGCATGAGTTGCTGTTGATCTGATGTATGCGGGGTTAGAAAAAGAGCCGCGCGTTAGATCGCGTTATCGCCTCTTTCGATCATGACCTGCAAACCTCAATTGCGAATACGACTGTCCAGGCAAACAGGCGGCTTGGCCGAGGCGAGCCACAATTCGTGTCCCCGGATGTCAAGCATTTACGTTCGTATATTACAGATTTGGCTGGGAAGCACCGGCTTGGGATGGTTCTCTTGTGCGTGATTTGTGATTTATGCTTATAGAAATGGGGGACTGATAAATAAATCGGCAGTCTTTATGAATATTGTCGCCTAATCGTCCATTCATTTGGCCATAAAGCGGAATTAAACGACCCTGCTCCCATGTCGAAACTTAGCTCTTATGTCGTCATCGTGCGTACTGCCGTCCTTGTCGCGTCAGCATTTCATCCCAATTCTAATGATCGATGTACAGTGCATGGAAGCCGCGTTTAACTTGCTTGATCTGTGGTTGAACTATATGCATTCTATTGGCCACACGCCGTACGCGCCAGACTTTTTCTTCGTTGGGACAGGCTTCGCTGCTGCATTCCTCCTCGAGGTTTGCTACCTTTTTACTCTCGCTTTCTTGCCCATTAACGATCATTATTATTAGCTCATAGGCCCTCGCACCTCCCCGACGCTGACTGCCGAACAACGTTCGCATATTATCGAGCAGTGCAAGGTCCTTGTGGAAAATTTCCGAGCAGCCGCTGCCGATGAAGCACATTCACCCTATTCGTATGCCGTGTTCCTCGAGACTGCACTGGGAAAAGCTGTCCCAGAACCTCCAATACCCGCTCCTCTAACCAGGACGCTGGCAACCTGAGCTTGTTTCGTATCATTCACCATTCACCGTAGAGCATCATTCCTCCTCGCGCTTTCTTGTCTATCACCAATTTTACGCTACGCATTTCTTTCTTTGGGTAATTGTAACTTTATGACCTCTACATTGCTGTATGTATTTCTCTCTCGTCATCGCCATTTATCCCATCCCCATCCGTTATCGTCGTTGCAAGCCCCCCTGACACTCCTTGACCGTTTTTCGAGCATTCTTTTCATAAGTAACTTCATACCCTTCCTTACCTCTCCTCGCCGTCGTCCTATTGATATGCCGGTGTTGTGTTCTTCTCTTATCAAATGCTCAGCTTGGAAACTTTTTCTTTTCTCAATTGAAGGCTTGCACAACAAAAGCAACTTTACGCTCTTCCAGAAATGTGACTGATGATGCAGGGTTGGAATGACAAATTCATTCTCCCTCCGGTGTCTTTATGACCCTTACTCATAAGAGCTTCTTTGACTTCGTGATCGTGCTGACGAGCCTGACATTCGAAGTGATCCACCATCGACGCCCTTGCTGTTATCGCCATCATCATCTCCGGTCCGACCGAGAGTCGTATGTTTCATCCAAGTCCGGCGAATTATTCCTACCATCTTTGGTATCAGGCATACGTGGCCCCGCAATGTATAGTAGCCGATATAGCCCCATGATTCTCCATGCTCCATGATTGATTACTTCACGAACACACACTCGTTATCGTCGAGGGGGAAGAAAGAGGACCCGTGAAAAAGTTAAAACTCAGATAGTTTGTCCTATAGCCGTACTGACTGTATGTGTGATCCCTCTTCTTCTCGAAGGCCCAGACTTTACTTTGGCAAAGCAACGAGGAAGACCGACCGAGGGACTGTCATCAGGCGCTAAACAATGTGTTTCTTATCTGATCTGTCTGTTCTTATCGATATCTGTTTTTTTTTTTTTTTTTTTTCGATTTTCACTTCGACAGTCGAATCGGAGCCCTGCTCCTTGATCCGTTTTAAAATTTTACTGACTAGTACTGACTACTGACTAGTTAGAGTACTGGGTACTAGGTAACGCGATATCGGTATTCGGTTGTCGTTTTTTTTTTTTTTTTTCTATCATAATCAAAAAATTGATTTTTATGACAGAATATCGAAATCGATCGCCTAGGAACGATTACGCGACAATAAAAAAAAAAAGCGATCCATCAATCAATCATACTTTTCGTCAGTATAGTACTGTAGTGAAGTGGCGGTTTACGTTTCCTTACAGCAGCGAACAACGGCGCGCCACTGCCCGTGGCGCACTGCCGGCACATAAACTAAGCATTCGATTAGAATCACTGTTTTAAGAATGCGATCATGTGAAGAAGAAGCAATGAAAGCTTTATACCCCTGGGGGGACTAGGCCTGACTCCTGAGGCCTGAGGCTGAGGGCGGAGAGACTCGGAAAGACTCGGAGAGGCCACATAATCGCTCCTTCCACCGAGGCGAGTCAAAAATGTCGCAACCGCAACCGAGAACTAGCCGTAATAGCCTAGTTACTGTATGGCTAGTAAATTAGTACCCTAGTTTTTCGCGGCTGCTGTCAATACAGTACTGTAAGCTTGCATCATGGAAGTGCACTCTGAGAGCCAAAAAGTGGCCCGTCGTAACTCACATGCATGCGTGGGAATTAGTAATCATTAATCGCCGGTAGTACTGTACGTGAGCGTGAGCTCTTTAACAGGAAACCTTGGGCGTTTTGGCTTCTTGGGAAGGTCCTTCAGTTGTGGCACAGATGCCCCTCGTTCATACCATACCATACCATACCATACCATACCATATTGTACATGGCACGCACGCACGTGCAAAGAAATTCGGTCCGAGGTATGACGCGTGATTATGCTGTATGCTGCAATAGGTGTTGATTGACAAATGCATGTAGCACATCTATCAAGTTACATGCAACGTCCCACTCCAACGCCTACCTCTCGATGACTCAGGGCTCCGAGGAAAGAGAAATTGAGACACCACCTCAGTCCGATAGTTGCTTATACAGTAACTTGTACGTCATTCACAGCCATGTCATTGGACACGAGCCTTTTACCACTGCCCCACCCATTTTGCCGCCATCCACACCATCCCGGGACACCTCACCCTGTGTATTACAAATCAATCAAATGAAAATTACAACTTTACATACATCCCCTTGGAAGATCCGTCAGTTACGCCTAGTTGCCGGCTTATCGCAATGGAGGATCGTACAGCTAGCCAGTCTACCCTGACGGGTCGGGAATGTAGAGAAAGCGAGAGAAAGACAGAGAGAGAGAAAACGGAAGGCAATGGTAGGGGTGGGGGAACAGTATTATGTATTCCTCGCACGAGAGGTGGTGGTGTATGAGAAACTACTGCTGATAATAAAACCTAGAACAAACTAAAGAAACAAACAAACAAGAAAGACCGGCAAACGGTAAGATGATGTTGCTTGGGAAAAGAGGGCGTTGGTGAAGATCAGAAGACTTGAGTGAAAAAGTGTCTCGTATTGCCAGAACGTGAGTTCATTTCCGCTTCCCGAAAGCCTCCTGTGTGTTGTCAGTCAGTTGTTATCGAGAGCCAGTCTGCGTGCACGCGCGCGTGTACAGATCACGACACGACACTGCACGCACGAGATGCAAAGAAGAAGAAAACGCACCAAAATCTCAGCATCGTACTTCTGCGCTATTTTCTTCCGCTGGAGTTTCTGCGCAGCAGTGACCAGTCCGCTCTCAGGTGTCCACTCATCCGCCGTGAGTACGACGGCCTGAAGCATCTCTATACCCTTAAACCCGCTCTTCTTCCCTGTCGCGTTGCACTCCTTCAGCACCAACGCCTGCACCTTCGGGTTCGCACACAAATCGGCGAGTGAAGTGCGTGAATCCTCGTCTGGGAGCGACGCGCGCAGGTGCACCTCGTGAGGGAAGATGATCGCGATAGGTTGCGTCGCGTCTGGTACAGCGTGTACGCAGATGTTCGACACGACTTGACACGACTTGTACGTTGACTCGAGGCGTTCCAGAGCGATGTACTCTCCACCCTGGAGCTTAACGAGGTTCTTGATGCTACAAAAGAGACGTTCTCTTAGTTCAGGAAAAGGAAACCGACAGTCTCGGCAGGCTTACCGATCGATTATGGTCAACGTTCCGTCTTTCTCCCACTGACCGACGTCGCCAGTGCGCAGCCAACCATCTTTAGTGAAGATACTCTCATCATTGTTTAGGTCATCGCGCTTGTAGTAGCCACTAGTCACGGATTCGCCTCGGACAAGGATCTCGCCCTGAGGTGGGTCGTTTGTCGCGAAATATCCGGCCTCAGGCACGTCGAGGAACTTGATTTCCACGGACGGGAAAGGTAGGCCCACAGAGCCATACCGCATGATATCCGGTGGGATGATGGCAGTCGCGCCACAAGTCTCTGTCATCCCATACCCTGTGCCCCTTTATCAGCTCAAGCTCAAGTTATAGCGGTGATCTCGTACCTTGAAGGACCGTGACTAGCGCGACCGACAGGAATTCCTGCGTCTCGCGGGACAAAGCGGCGCCACCCGACATGGCAAAGCGCAGACGGCCACCGGTTGCCTGCTTAATCTTGGAGAACACGAGCGACTCGACAACACTCTTAGCCACGGGAATATTTGCCCTTTTGACACTCATGGCGCCATTGAACATGCTCTTGCGGAACGTGCCACTGCTGTTGACTTGCGCGAGGATGCCCTTGCGAATAAGTTCCCAAATAGCGGGGACGCCCACCATAACCGTTGGACGGAACGCCTTGATATCACCCTTGCAGTTTCGTACGGACTGGTCCGTAAGCGTCCTCACGCGGCCGTAGCCACTGCATACGCCGAGGAAGACAAAGCTCAGCTCGACTACGTATTCAAGGATATGCGCGAGCGGGAGGAAAGCGAGGAAAGTGTCACTTGGCTTGAGGTGGTGACCGACCAGGGTGTTGACTGCACCAATGGCCGCGATGAGATTAGAGTGCTTAATGACGACGCCCTTCGGCGCGCCCGTGGTGCCGGAAGTATACATGATACAAGCCACATCACCCTTAGACGGAACGCGGCTTTCGGCAGCTTCGGGAGGTACCTCACGACCGAGTTCGCGCAAGCCGTCAATGGAAAGTACGGTCACGCCCGCGCGTGAGTTCTTGATCTTGGAAAGGACCGCCTCTTGGGGTTGACCATCATAGACGACGACTCGAAGGGACGGAACGTCCCCGATGACCTTGGCCACAACCGGCAATAGGTCCGCATTAGTAAAGATGCCGACGCATTCAGGCTCATAAAGCGAGTGTTGAAGACCCGACTCGCCAAGGGTATCGTATGCGGTAGCAACGATCGTCGATATACTTGCACAGCCATACGAAAGGTATTGCCATGACAAACTGGAGAAGGAAAGATGTTAACGCTATACTGGGGTGATTCGTATATGGAAACATCAGCGCTCATGGGTTTGCCGAGGACTACGGTCATGACAAGGCAGCCACGGTCATTGACCTCCGTAAAATGAGTTAAGCCATTACGGACAATCCGCCATGTCATGCGAAAGTCCTCAGCGTAGACGCCAGCGGCCCCAACAATACGTGCCGAATGACGTAGTAGAACATCGTCGACCGACACGGAGCAAGTACTCGGGATCTCGATATGGAAAAGCAGGCGCTTAACCAGGTCGGGGCAATTCGGCTGCAAGTCTGATGTGGGGCAGCCGTGCCTTGGTAGCATGGAATGGTCCAAGAGGGGGGAGGAGCAAAACAGTGGAAAGTGGAAAGTGGAAAGGAGAAAGGAGAAAGGAGAAAGGGGGAATGAATGAGAATGAGTCACCACTTACCTCGTCTGGGCGTAGATGTTGAACACGTCACCCTTCTTCACGTCAAGCTTGAGGAGGCCACGAGAAACCTCAGAGACACCATTTTTGAACTCGAGGTAGGAGATATACTTGTAATCCGACAACTGGAAGTACTTCCAAGTCTTGGTCTCCTTGACCTCCTTACCGCCGACGGTCTTCGTGACCTCCTTCTGCTCCTCGATAGTATCGGTAATATCACGGTAACCGTAAGCATTGCGTTCACCATGTGTGCGGCTGGCGTGGAGAAGGACGTCGTGGACGGTGTCGATGCCCTCCATTGGGCCGCTGACGAGTCTGTCCTTGGTCTTCTCCAGACGACGGATACGGGACTCGCCCTGTGGTGCGGGTGGGCCGATCTCGACTGTGCCCTTCCCCCAGGATTCGTTGGCTTGGAGATGAAAGGAGTAGCTAGCCATGTGAAGACAAGTAGAGGTGAAGTGGGGTGCTGTGTTGGTGGGTAAGGAGGAGGAGGCCTAGATAGGATTCGGAAGCGCCCTTCCCCACAAGTCTCGTGCCACATTACGAGAGCGCTATGGAGTACGAGTACTGTACATGTGCATATACTCGTGTACAGTACTATATATACTCGTGTACAGTACTATATATATATCCAGGCTGTACTGTAGATCCGTATCTATCCCCTATTTTTGGCGGCTTCCTTGGAAATTTATGTCAGGCGTCGAGGCCACACGGCATCGAGACCACTGGCAGCAACCGGTTAACCCAGAATGCCATATACTGAGTACAGTTTAACCCATAGCTTGTAACGGTACGGTATATTTGTATGCAGCAGGACACTTTTGTGTGCAGACCTTCACCGTCGTTTTGCTGCGCGCCTCGGAAGCATCTCGAACAACATAAATTATTGTATCAAAGCAGAAAGATAGAGCAACTGAAATGCCAAAGAGGAAACAACCCGAATACAGTGCGAAAAATAAAATAAAAACAGAAAGTCGAAGGGTAAAGGAGGTAGCGCGATACTGGTTCAGTGATGCCAGGCCATACCAGGCCAGCCAATTTGCTAGAGGCTAACTCTCATCCTCCATCGCCTCCTTCTCGAATTTCTTTTTCATAACACTCACTAGATTCAGAAAAAAATAAGATTGTCATCACGTCGTAGCTGGCACTGTTCACTGTCGCTCACCTTCACGTGAAATCTGGCCGGAAGACATCCACCCGTCCGGAAACGCCGCCAGAATCTTCTGGTATAGTGCCTTGCGCAGACCCTGTTCGCTTACTTGTGATGCCGAACCCTCCAGTGTGCTGAACAATAGCCGGAAGGAGGAAGAAAAAAAGGCCCATCAGCGGAATACTGCAATATGAACCGCTTGTGCACGTACTTCTTCTCATTCTCAATACGACAGCACTCGTTCGAGAGGCAGACTAGATTCCATATGAGGCCTTTCATTGCCTCGGTCATCTTGTACTTCTTCACTGGCGGGTGCGTATCCTTGGTCTCCTTACTATCCTTACCCTCCCCATCCGCACTCTTGTCGACGTCCATCCCCACGCTATCGTCTCCTGGGGGTAACGGTGCAGATTTAGAAGCAGGTGAATCTTCCAGCGACGCAGTCGTCGTCTCCGCTTTGCCCTTCCCTTGTTTCTTCTCTAGCGGTGAGAGTCAGCACTTCAGTTCCGCAGCATAGAAAGATGAACGTATGTATTACCCCACGCCACAACGCTCCGCTCCCATTCCTCCTTTGCACGCGGGAAATTCTCTTCCGCAGCTGCCTTGAGTTCTACCAGTAGTTCGTCCTGCCGCTTCACTAGAAGAGCCATGTGTTCAGGGAAAATTTGACGCTTGATCAGTTTCTGCATTCCGCGTACATAAGCGTGGAAACTCCTAGAAGGGGACCATGCGTACGCTCATAGTAAACCGGTTATATGGGAATATGCGTGGCATCAAGTTGAAAAAGTTGTCATTGTACTCGTTCAATTTGATCGCTTTGAGCGCAACAGCTGCAAGTGTTGGGCGAATTCCTGGCGGAAACCTGCCCTTTGGCTCCCAGTTCTCTGCCAAACACGTCCATGTCATGCGCAAATACGCGTCGACATGCAGGCCGGTACACACCTTTCGAGATAGCCTCTCTGAGGTCATCAATAGCAGCTTCGAGGTCGGGATGGAATGGGAGCTGCAATAAGGACGCGTCAGCGGAGAATAGGACGACAAAAAGTGCAAACCGGAGCCACACTTACCAGATCTACGACACGCCGCTTCTTCTTCCCATTCGGGCTTTCCGCAGAACCTCTCGTCTTGCGTTTTCCAACAGTTTCTTCTTCATCTGTCAAAAGCGCAATGGGAACGTCTTTCGATCCCTGGGGTTGCGCTTGCAAATGGTTATTACTGTGATTAACCACGTGTGGGTAATTGCTTGGACCCGCGATGGGTTCTGGCGCCGGTAGTGCGGACTTCTTCGACTTGGGTTTCCGATGTGATTTCTCCTTGAGTAGCGCGACTTCGCCGGAAAAGACGTAAAATCCCTGTTGCTTCGTCTGGGCGATGAACGTGCGCTCGTCGATCGCGAGTTCCGAGTCGTCGATGAACGGGTCTGTCAGGTCGTAGTACTCCGTCCCCAGATTCTTTTTCCTCTTCTAGTTTACGCAAACATGATAAAGTGAACACTGCCCAAATTTACGGGCGCATATAAGGCATTTTTCTCACCTTCCTTCCCTTCTTCTCACCGCCACCGTCGGTGCCCACGCCCGATTCCGGCGCACCCTCGCCGTCGCTCTCGCTTTCGTATCGTTTTACCGCCGGAGGTGGTGTTGCGGGTCGCTGTCCGGTCGCTTTGGCCAGCGCGGCCACATCGACTTCGTAGTTGTCAGGGCCACCCAGTTTGATATCCAGTCGTATCGTCTGCATTGGGGGAGGTGGGGCCGGAGGTGGTGAAGGCGATGGCGATCGTGCGCGTGCCTTGGATGACTTGGGTTTTCCCGAGGCTGGTTTACCTTTCACTTTGACGTCCGAGTTAGTTTTTGGCGCCACGTCTGAGGCTGACGGCTCATCGGGCCCGATGCTCGCACTATCATTGACGTCCAGGGCGATAGGAGAGGCTTGTTGGGAGTCTGGAGGTGGTGGTGCAACAGAGGTCACGAGGGCGGGAGGAGACTTTTGGTTTTGTTCGTGCATCTCGACGTCAGAGTCCATGTTCTGTATCGATGAGAGTCAGGATAAGCGTCAAGAGGGGCCGAAGGTTGACGGGGTGACTCAAGCGGAAATACGAAGCTACAGAAGAGCAAAAAGCAGCGGATATTGAAAGGAGAGGCGTCGGAAAGCGGGAGAGAGAAAAACCAGAGGGAGAGAGAAGATGCCAAAAAAGGAAATTTCCGGGGGGAGGAGGAGGAGAAAGAGCAAGACAAGGCATTCGGTGCGAGGAAGGGAAACATGGCCCGTGCGCAGGAAATTACCATCTGGGGGTGTCGCGGAATCGGCTCCTTATGGTTACCAATCCAATCCAATCCATTCTGTCCCATCTGCCCCTCTACACGGGGAAATCCATTCCCCTCCTTTCACATCCCCGCACGAAAGGTTGTCGACCTCGCTCGCACAATTCGTTGGGGTGAATCGACGAGTCGGGTGAGCATTTTGGGCACCTCGAATGACAACTTCAAGGAAGACAGGAAAGACGCGGCTACGAAACGGTTAAACGCCGAGCTTCTGTGGCCCCGATCGCGAGTCTTTGTCATCATCCTTCCCGGTTCCTTAGTTTGTTCAATGCCTCGCGCTCCTCTATAATGCACCAACATGCAACGTTTTCACCGACTGTGCTTACTTGGAGAATGCTCGCACTATTTCGATGCTCTCCTTGAGATCTGCCTCTTCCTTGTCACCTTTTGTTCCATGGATGTGCGCAGCCGCCACCTCTGCGTCAGTCATGAATGAAAAGATTCACGTCCATCCCAGAATTCGGTTCCCGAGATCGTGTTATTTGGTAGGTGTCGTTTCGTTTACATGCTCAAGGAGGGATTGTGGAACCCTCGTTCTCTGGATCGATGGGGGTATATCGCGCCATGGATGTACAAAGTATGTACAAATTGGCGCAGCAATGTTCTATTTTTACATTCTTTATGGTGGTGTCTGCGCCTACGAGTCATGATGTCGACCCTCAAATTCCCCTCAAAACCCAGCGAGTGGTTTCGATTATGGCCACTCGAGCAATTCCGAGTCTAAATGGAAACGTATCACTCGAGGCAGACACATGCGAGATTAGCCGTGGCATGACCCGAAATAGAGAAGGGACTGAGGTTGAAGTAGCAGAGGCGAAGGCCCAGAAAATCGGGGAGATTCTTGAGATCAAATGAAATGCATTCAGATCACACCAATTCGTTGTTGATAAGTTAGAGGGGCGCACAGCACCCTCAAGGTGACGCAACAACCTCACGGTTTTTCAGTGCTTATGCACAAACGACAGTCACCATATGATAATTCTGCAGGGAGAATGGTTCTGTAGAGGTATTGGTGCGGACTGATATCGATAAACCTTTGCTTATGCCAGTGCCGTGGGGAACAGTACCATGTGGGAAACAACGTGTTTTGTGTGCCGTGCAGGCCACGCTGTACCCACACTCTTGCTCAACTACCTCCACCTCACTTGCATTCCTGACGATGGCGACCCCGTCTACGAGTCATGATATTGACGTCGAGGCTCAACCAGTCGTCTCACAACATCGTGCGACCTATAATCTTGCTTGTACTATCCCCAAGGCTAATGATTCTCGGACATAGCGGTTGTCTCACAAGGTGTACCAGGCGAAGAAGGTGTAACCCCGAATGTGGCGGCACTACCGGACAAACACCGATACGAGTGGAGCACAACGACGTTCAGTCTGGCGCGGAAACTCACCTACAACATGTGGTGGACCATAGTCAAGGTATGCAGACCCCAACGCCATCGTTGCTGTAATTAAAAAAAATGGTTGACATTTGACAACCCTTGCCAAGGTGGACGTGTCGCCGATCCCGATAATTCTAGCCAAGATCCTCGCATGATTGGTGACTTCGAGGGCAGTGCTAATGCTCTCTGGAGTCTTTATGGGACAGAAGCAAAGAGCCACGACGAATCCCGGATTCAAACTTTGAAGGACGACATGGATGGCGTCCTTATATTCGTACGTCCATATTTTCTCCGTGCCTAACGGGCACAGTCATGCTGATCCGTAGCTTTATAGGCCGGTTTATTCTCCGCTTCCCTTACATCCTTCGTGGTTGATAGTAAACAAAAACTGGAAGTCAATCCCACAGACAAAATTGTGTATTACCTCGAACAACATTCCACTATCCTTTCGCAGATCTCCCAGCAACTCTCTTCCATCGCCCACAGGTTCCTATCCCTTCTACGCCGCCTCCCCCTTACCCCCCTTTTAACCCATCCGCATTTGACATCCGTATAAATGCGGTTTGGTTCATGGCCCTCGGCTTCAGCCTTTCCGCGGCACTCCTCGCGATACTCGTCCAGCAATGGGTCCGCGATTATATGCATGTATTCCGGCGATACAGCGACCCTCTGAAGAGTGCTCGGATCCGACAATATTTACATGAAGGATCTGAGAGATGGTACATGCCTACTGCAGCCGAAGCGGTACCCGGTCTCCTTCATGTCTCCCTCTTCCTATTCTTCGTGGGGCTAGCCGTCGACACGCTGAAGATCAATAGGACAGTTGGTATAAGCACGACTGTCCCCGTTGGCCTTTGTGGCTTGCTGTACATCTTTACTACATTTGCGCCAGTGATTTATCCGCAGTCACCATACCAGAACTCATTCTCGGCCCTTGTCTGGTATGCGAACCAGAAATTACGCCGCCGGAAATTCAAAGATCGGGATGGCAATTCGAAGTTTGTGAGCATAAACCTGGCAAAAGGACAGATGCAACTTTCGATGGAGGAAACGCAGGAGCGGAAGGCCCGAGACGTGCGAGCAATTCGATGGCTGTCGGAGAATACTACGGAAGATGCGGAAATCGAATTACTTGCGATGTCGATCCCTGGTTCTTTCAGTGGAAACTGGAGTCTTGAAGTGTGGACAGAGTTCTCTAAATTCAAAGAGGACAATATGCCACTTGTCATCCAATCTCCGTCACGTTCGAAGACTATGCACAATATCTTCGCCTTCATCCCTCGTCAGTCCAGGACATCGGCTGCCAGTGCAAGTCATGCCCCCAGTCACGCGAATGCGATGATATACCAACAGGCATCAGACTCAACTAACATCTCTCATCCCATGGTCACCACCTCCACTCATGAAACGGATACCATTCACGAACTCTGCAGGCGTATAGCGCACTTGTTTGATACGTGCAAGAATCGCGGCCTTTTCGCAAGCGATGAACTATGGCGGAGACGTACCCGTGCATGTGTCGGGGCCACGGCGTCACTCATGTGCTATGCCAATGTGGAGCTTGATTGGTTTGGAGGTATCCTACGAACGCTTGGCGATATTGGCAACTTTGAAGGGATAGGCGATTTATCATCGGCCGGGAAGGACGAATCATTTGTCATACGCTGGACATGCCTTTCGATTATGGGCGTTCGGCAGGCAATTCTAAATGACAACGTGCTTAAGGGGCATGCGAGGTCTGCCGTGGCATCATTCGGAGGAGACGCGCATAGTGGTCACGTCGATGAAACGGCAGAGAAAAATGCTCGGGAAATCGACGAGGTTCTCTCTCACTCGTGGGAGCGCGCCAGTGCATCGGATGAGGGCGAATACAAGCGGATAGAATCCGTGAGAACAACATGGGAAGAAACTAGTCGCCGTGATTTCCTACAATCAACTGAGTACATGGCCGCCAATCTCGAGGGGTTCGACGAAGTCAGCCAGAGAATAATTCGCCAATTACCCGGTGTTCGATTCAATTCCCCAGAGTCTATCGATCCAAAAGGCGTTCGTCAACCTATGGAGTCATTCGGCGATCTTCTTAAATTACGATCTGTAACCTGTCGACAGCTCCTCGACCTGGCTCGCCGATGGTTTTATAACTGGGAGACATATGACTCACTGTATATCCTCCAGAAGGTGTTCTGGCCTAAAACTCTACTGCGACAAGAGCTGTGGCGTCTCCAAGACCTCCGTGATGGTGGTGGCCTTGGCTTCACTGTCGAACTCTTCCTCATTTCCCTCGAGCAACTGCTATCTACATTTCCGTCACACGAGTCCTACTCCCAGTTATACACCACCACTTTAAAGGCCATTACATCTGACCGGAGAAAGTACAAGCATTCTCTTGGGACACAAAAACTCCTTCTCGACGCAATCACGTCACCGCAAGGCTTCCTTCATGAATTTAATTACCCAGAATATATCGTGGATGAGCTCTGGGAGCTGCTAGGTGATATGCTCGAAGGACAGGCAGGCCCCCATATCGGCAGTGTGGTGCAGCAGCTTACAGATCATCAAACGGAGGGTTATAAGTATGGGCCAAAGGCGGAGGCGGTCATGTCTCGGTTGCGCGCGTCGTGTTCGCAGGAACCGAGCAATCCTACAGCGTAGTGGCCGTCTTTATGTTTTACAAGTGTATTTACAGTAAAGCACTTCGACATCAAGTGTCGATATTTACAATTGATGCCCTCTAAACACACTGAAGCAAACCGGCAATTGTGTAACTAGCGACGTCGAATCGAGATATCAAGCTATCAAGACGTAAGGAAAACAATCTCGCCGGTGAGCGGTGCTGCGTTAAACGTACTGCCAGGCTTCTGTGGCCCCCGATCGCGAGTCTTTGTCATCATCCCTCCCGCCACCCCGAGTATTTCGAGCTTCAATTTGCTCAATGCATCGCGCTGCTCTATAATAGGCCAACATACAACGTTATCTTGGAAATACCTGGTTCACCTACTGTGCTTACTCGGAGAATGCTCGCACTATTTCGATGCACTCCCTGAGATCCACATCTTCCTTGTCACCTTTCATTCCATGCATGTGCGCAGCCACCAAAACCTCTGCGTCAGTCATGAGTGAAAGGATTCACGTCCATCCCAGAATTCGGTTCCTGGACGCGTGTCCTTTGGCAGGTGTCGTTTCGTTTACATGCTCAAGGAGGGAGTGTGGAACCCTCATTCTTTGAATCGACGGGCGTATGTCGCGCCATGGATGTACAAATTGGCGCAGCAATATTCCATTCTTACATTATTTATGGTGGTGCCTGCACCTACGAGTCATGATGTCGACCCTCAAATTCCCCTCAAAACCCAGCGAGTGGTTTCGATTATGGCCACTCGAGCAATTCCGAGTCTAAATATATGGAAATTGAACGTATCGCTCGAGGGGCATGCGAGATTAGCTGTGGAAACTCCGACATAGAGAAGGGACTGAGGTTGAAGTAGCAGAGGAGAAAGCCCAGATAATCGGGGAGATTTTTGAGATCAAATGAAACGCATTCAGATCACACCGATTCGTTGCTGATAAGTTAGAGAGGCGCACAGCACCCTCAAGGTGACGCGACAACCTCACGGGTTTTCAGTACTTATGCACAAAAGACAGTCGCCGTGTGATAATTCTGTAGGGAGAATGAGAATGGTTCTGTAGAGATATTGGTGCGGACTGATATCGATAAAGTTGTGCTTCTATGCCGTGCGGGGAACCAGTGCCATGCGGGAAACAACGTGTTTGTGTGCCGTGCGCCGGGCCACGCTGTACGACACTCTTGCTCAACTACCTCCACCTCACTTGCATTCCTGACGATGGCGTCCCCGTCTACGAGTCATGATATTGACGTTGAGGCTCAACCAGTCGTCTCACAACATCGTGCGACCTATAATCTTGCTTGTACTATCCCCAAGGCTAACGATTCTCGGAAATAGTCGTTGTCTCACAAGGTGTACCAGGCGAAGAAGGTGTAACACCCGAATGTGGCGGCACTATCGGACAAACACCGACACGAGTGGAGCACAACGACGTTCAGTCTGGCGCGGAAACTCACATACAACATGTGGTGGACCATAGTCAAGGTATGCAGACCTGCCAGACCCCAACGCCATCGTTGCTGTAATAAAAATAAAATGGTTGACATTTGACCTCCCTTGCCAAGGTGGCCGTGTCGCCGATCCCGATAATTCTAGCCAAGATCCTCGCATGATTGGTGACTTCGAGGGCAGTGCTAATTCTCTCTGGAGTCTATATGGGACAGAAGCAAAGAGCCACGACGAATCCCGGGTTCAAACTTTGAAGGACGACATGGATGGCGTCCTTATATTCGTCCGTCCATATTTTCTCCGTGCTTAACGGGCACAGTCATGCTGATCCGTAGCTTTATGGGCTGGTTTATTTTCCGCTTCCCTTACATCCTTCGTGGTTGATAGTAAACAAAAACTGGAAGTCAATCCCACAGACAAAATTGTGTATTACCTCGAACAACATTCCACTATCCTTTCGCAGATCTCCCAGCAACTCTCTTCCATCGCCCCACAGGTTCCTATCCCTTCTACGCCGCCTCCCCCTTACCCCCCTTTTAACCCATCCGCATCCGACATCCGTATAAATGCGGTTTGGTTCATGGCCCTCGGCTTCAGCCTTTCCGCAGCACTCCTCGCGATACTCGTCCAGCAATGGGTCCGCGATTATATGCATGTATTCCGGCGATACAGCGACCCTCTGAAGAGTGCTCGGATCCGACAATATTTACATGAAGGATCTGAGAGATGGTACATGCCTACTGCAGCCGAAGCGGTACCTGGTCTCCTTCATGTCTCCCTCTTCCTATTCTTCGTGGGGCTAGCCGTCGACACGCTGAAGATCAATAGGACAGTTGGTATAAGCACGACTGTCCCCGTTGGCCTCTGTGGCTTGCTGTACATCTTTACTACATTTGCGCCAATCATTTATCCGCAGTCACCATACCAGAACTCATTCTCGGCCCTTATCTGGTATGCGAACCAGAAATTACGCCGCCGGAAATTCAAAGATCGGGATGGCAAATCGAAGTTTGTGAGCATAAACCTGGCAAAAGGGCAGATGCAACTTTCGATGGAGGAAACGCAGGAGCGGAAGGCCGAGACGTGCGAGCAATTCGATGGCTGTTGGAGAATACTACGGAAGATGCGGAAATCGAATCATTGCGATGTCGATCCCTGGTTCTTTCAGCGGAAAATGGAGTTTTGAAGTGTGGACAGAGTTCTCTAAATTCAAAGAGACAACATGCCACTTGACGCCCAATCTCCATCACGTTCGAAGACGATGCGCAATATCTCGCCTTGATCCCTCGTCAGTCCAGGACGTCGGCTGCCAGTGGAAGTTGTTCCCCAGTGATGCGAATGCAATGATATACCGACAGGCACCAGACTCAACTAAATTCTCTCATCCCATGGCACCATCTCCACTCATGAAACGAATACCATTCGCGAACTCTGCAGGCCTATAGCGCATTTGTTTAATACGTGCAAGGATCGCGGTAGTTTCGCAAGTGATGAACTGTGGCGGAGACGTACCCGTGCATGTGTCGGGGCCACGTCGTCACTCATGTGCTATACTAATGTGGAGCTTGACTGGTTTGGAGATATCCTCCGAACGCTTGGCGATATTGGCAACTTTGAAAGGATACGGGATTTATCATCGGCCGGGAGGGACGAATCATTTGTCATGCGCTGGACATGCCTTTCGATTATGGGCGTTCGGCGGGCAATTCTAAATGACAACGTGCTTAAGGACATGCGAGGTCTGCCGTGGCATCATTCGGAGGAGACGCGCATAGTGATCATGTTGACGAAGTGGCAGAGAAAAATGCTCGGGAAATCGACGAGGTTCTCGAGCGCTCATGGGAGCGTGCCAGGTCGGTTGCATCGAGCGACGTATCATCCATGGTGGATACATGGCGTGAAACTATTCGCCGTGATTTCCTACAATCAACCGAGTACATGGCCGCCAATCTCGAGGGGTTCGACGAAGTCAGCCAGAGAATAATTCACCAATTACCCGGTGTTAGATTTAATTCCCCAGAGTCTATCGATTCAAATCGCCTCCATCAACCTGTAGAGTCATTCGGCGATCTTCTTAATTTACGAACTGTAACCTGTCGACAGCTCCTCAACTTGGCATGCGAATGGTTTACTGAGTACCTTTGGTCGTCAAATGACCACCGGTGGTCGTTAGATGACTACGGAATATCCTCCAGAAAGTGTTCTGGCCTAAAACTCTACTGCGACGACAGCTGTGGCGTCTCCAAGATCTCCGTGATGGTGGTGGCCTTGGCTTCACTGTCGAACTCTTCCTCATTTCCCTCGAGCAACTGCTATCTACATTTCCGTCACACGAGTCCTACTCCCAGCTATACACCTCACTTTAAGGGCCATTACATCTGACTGGAGAAAGCACAAGCATTCCTTGGGACACAAAAACTCCTTCTCGACGCAATCGCGTCACGCCACGGCTTCCTTCATGGATCTAACTTCCCAGAATATATCACGGATGAGCTTTGGGAGTTGCTGGGTGATATGCTCGAAGGACAAACAGGCCCCCATATCAGCAGTGTGGTGCAGCAGCTTACAGATCACCAACGGAGGGTTATAAGTATGGGCCAAAGGCGGAGGCGGTCATGTCTCGGTTGCGCGCGTCGTGTTCGCAGGAACCGAGCAGTCCTATAGCGTAGTGGCCGTCTTTACAAGTGTATTTACAGTAAAGCTTTTGACTTTAAGTGTTGATATTTACAATTGATGTCCTTTTAACACACTGCACGCAAACGGGCCCGGGCGATTGTGTAACCAGCGACGTCAAATCGAGATCTCAGAAAACATTCTCGTCAGTGAGCCCGGTCACGGTTGTGCTGCGTTAAATTAAACGCCAGGGCTTCTGTGGCCCCGATCGCGAGTCATTGTCGTCATCCCTCCCGCCACCCCGAGCATCTTCACTGGCAGTTGCCTTCAATTTGCTCAATGCATCGCGCTCCTCTATAATGGGCCAACTTTGAACATACAACGTTATCTTGGAAATCCCTGGTCCACCTACGTGCTTACTCGGAGAATGCTCGCATTATTTCGATGCTCTCCGAGTCCCTGAGATCCATCTCTTCTTCCTTGTCACCTTTCTTTCCAGCATGTGCGCGGCCACTGGCACCACCTCTGCGTCAGTCATGACTGAAAGGATTCACGTCCATCCCAGAATCCGGTTCCTGAACGCGTGTTCTTTGGTTGGTGTCGTTTCGTTTTACCTGCTCAAAAAGGGAATGTGGAACCCTCGTTCTCTGAATCAACGGGCGTATATCGCATGGATGTACAAATTTGCCTAGTCTTATTCTTACATTCTTGATGGCCACTCGAGAAATTCTGAGTCTAGTTATATGGAAACGTATCGTTCGAGGCACCATGCGAGGTAGCCGTGCCATGATCCCGAAACTCTGACATAGAGAAGGGACTGAGGTTGAAGTAGCAGAGGAGAAAGCTCAGAAAATCGGGGAGATTCTTGAGATAAAATGAAATGCATTCAGATCACGCCGGTTACTGATAAGTCAAAGACGCGGAGGCGCACCGTGACAGCACCCTCAAGATGACGCAACAACCTCACGGGTTTTCAGTACTTATGCACAAACGACAGTCACCATATGATAATTCTGTAGGGATCTGTCGAAGTATTGGTGCGGTAATGGTGTGGTGACTGATATCGATAAAGCTGTGCTTCTGTGCTGTGCGGGTCACGTTGTCCCCAAGTACACTCTTTGCTCAACTACCTCCACCTCGCTTGCGTTCCTGATATGCAAACTACTTCGAGTCGTGATATTGACGTCGAGGCTCAACCAGTCGTCTCACAACATAGTGCGACCTATAATCTTGCTTGTACTATCCCCAGGGCTAACGATTCTCGGAAATAGCGGTTGTCTCACGAGGTGGCCCGGGGCCAGGCGAAGAAGTTGTAAGGCCCGAATGTGGCGGCACTACCGGACAAACACCGTCACGAGTGGAGCACAACGACGTTCAGTCTGGCGCGGCAACTCACCTACAACATGTGGACCATAGTCAAGGTATGCAGACCTCAAGGCCATCGTTGCTGTAATAAAAATAAAATGGTTGACATTTGACCTCCCTTGCCAAGGTGGCCGTGTCGCCGATCCCGATAATTCTAGCCAAGATCCTCGCATGATTGGTGACTTCGAGGGCAGTGCTAATTCTCTCTGGAGTCTTTATGGGACAGAAGCAAAGAGCCACGACGAATCTCGGATTCAAACTTTGAAGGATGACATGGATGGGGTCCTTATATTCGTCCGTCCATATTTTCTCCGTGCCTAATGGGCACAGTCATGCTGATCCGTAGCTTTATAGGCTGGTTTATTCTCCGCTTCCCTTACATCCTTCGTGGTTGATAGTAAACAGAAACTGGAAGTCAATCCCACAGACAAAATTGTATATTACCTCGAACAACATTCCACTATCCTTTCGCAGATCTCCCAGCAACTCTCTTCCATCGCCCCACAGGTTCCTATCCCTTCTACGCCGCCTCCCCCTTACCCTCCTTTTAACCCATCCGCATCCGACATCCGTATAAATGCGGTTTGGTTCATGGCCCTCGGCTTCAGCCTTTCCGCGGCACTCCTCGCGATACTCGTCCAGCAATGGGTCCGCGATTATATGCATGTATTCCGGCGATACAGCGACCCTTTGAAGAGTGCTCGGATCCGACAATATTTACATGAAGGATCTGAGAGATGGTGCATGCCTACTGCAGCCGAAGCGGTACCTGGTCTCCTTCATGTCTCCCTCTTCCTATTCTTTGTGGGGCTAGCCGTCGACACGCTGAAGATCAATAGGACAGTTGGTATAAGCACGACTGTCCCCGTTGGCCTTTGTGGCTTGCTGTACATCTTTACTACATTTGCGCCAGTGATTTATCCGCAGTCACCATACCAGAATTCATTCTCGGCCCTTTCTGGTATGCGAACCAGAAATTACGCCGTCGGGAATTCAAGGATCGGGATGGCAAATCGAAGTTTGTGAGCATAAACCTGGCAAAAGGGCAGATGCAACTTTCGATGGAGGAAACGCAGGAGCGGAAGGCCCGAGACGTGCGAGCAATTCGATGGCTGTCGGAGAATACTACGGAAGATGCGAAATCGAATTACTTGCGATGTCGATCCCTGGTTCTTTCAGTGGAAATGGAGTTTTAAAGTGTGGACAGAGTTCTTTAAATTCAAAGAGACAATATGCCACTTGTCGCCCAATCTCCGTCATGTTCGAAGACTATGCACAATATCTTCGCATTGATCCCTCTCAGTCCAGGACATCGGCTGCCAATGCAAGTCATGCCCCCAGTCACGCGAATGCAATGATATATCAACAGGCATCAGACTCAACTGACGTCTCTCATCCCATGGTCACCACCTCCACTCATGAAACAAATACCATTCACGAACTCTGCAGGCATATAGCGCACTTGTTTGATACGTGCAAGAATCGCGGCAGTTTCGCAAGCGATGAACTATGGCGGAGACGTACCCGTGCATGTGTCGGGGCCACATCGTCACTCATGTGCTATGCCAATGTGGAGATTGATTGGTTTGGAGGTATCCTACGAACACTTGGCGATATTGGCAACTTTGAAGGGATACGGATTTATCATCGGCCGGGAGGGACGAATCATTTGTCATGCGCTGGACATGCCTTTCGATTATGGGCGTTCGGCGGGCAATTCTAAATGACAACGTGCTTAAGGAGCATGCGAGGTCTGCCGTGGCATCATTCGGAGGAGACGCGCATAGTGATCACGTCGATGGAACGGCAGAGAAAAATGCTCGGGAAATCGACGAGGTTCTCGAGCACTCGTGGGAGCGCGCCAGCCTGAGTGCATTGGGCGAGGACCAAGACGAGTGGATATCATTCATGAGGAATACATGGGATGAAACTAGTCGCCGTGATTTCCTACAATCAACTGAGTACATGGCCGCCAATCTCGAGGGGTTCGACGAAGTCAGCCAGAGAATAATTCACCAATTACCCGGTGTTCGATTCAATTCCCCAGAGTCTTTCGATCCAAAACGTGTTCGTCAACCTATAGAGTCATTCGGCGATCTTCTTAAATTACGATCTGTAACCTGTCGACAGCTCCTCGGCCTGGCTCGCCGATGGTCTTATGACTGGGGACAGATGACTCACTGTATGTCCTCCAGAAGGTGTTCTGGCCTAAAACTCTACTGCGACAACAGCTGTGGCGTCTCCAAGACTCCGTGATGGTGGTGGCCTTGGCTTCACTGTCGAACTCTTCCTCATTTCCTCGAGCAACTGCTATCTACATTTCCGTCACACGAGTCCTACTCCAGTTATACACCATCACTTTAAAGGCCATTACATCTGACTGGAGAAAGTACAAGCATTCTCTTGGGACCCAAAAACTTTTTCTCGACGCAATCGCGTCACACCACGGCTTCCTTCACGGATCTAACTACCCAGAATATATCACGGATGAGCTTTGGGAGTTGCTGGGTGATATTCTCGAAGGGCAGACAGACCCTTATATCAGCAGTACGGTGCAGCAGCTTACAGATCACCGAACGGAGGGTTATAAGTATGGGCCAAAGGCGGAGGCGGTCATGTCTCGGTTGCGCGCGTCGTGTACGCAGGAGCCGAGCAATCCTACAGCGTAGTGGCCGTCTTTATGTTTTACAAGTGTAAAGGACTTCGACATCAAGTGTGTTGTTATTTACAATTGATGACCTCTTAACACACTGCACGTCCAATCGAGATCTAAAGAAAACATTCTCGCCGGCGGTCTGTGGCGGCTCAGATCTCAGATCTCGCTCAGAGCTGGGGCGCATAAACTGATTCGACTCGCTGCTGTTGTAATCGTCAAGGACTCTACTATCTGGGGCTACTTTTAAAATATACAGTCAACTGAGACTGTTTAGAAATATAACACTAAAAGAGCGGAGTCGAATAATTACTGAAATTTCGGGATTGTAGTACTTCCATAGTGGGTGCCAGTGAGTGCCTGCCAGTCGAGCTCGGCTCACATCGCTACAGTACCTTCGCAGATTTTCCTACGGGTGATCAAGCCCGGATGTGCCTACGGTCGTAAGGGTAAGTTATGTCCCTCTTATGCGAGGACGGCCTCAAGCCGCGGCGAAGTTTCGCCTTGTTCGGCAGCATTTTCTCTCACGCGTGCGCAAGCTGCTGGAAATGCATCTCTGCGAGCCGCGTGGTGGGGGCTGTACTGTGCGTCAGCGTCAGCATACTGTTTGGTTCTATTCTAAGAATTTTGTGCTGCAATACATTGATTGGGCCCAGGTGCTCAATACGAATAAGAAAAGAGGGGGGAGGTAGTTTTGCCCGATCCTGGCACGTTCCCATCTACGTGCCTGGCGAAGTCCCACGGCAATCGACGTTTATTATCCCGCTCGCGAAGAGGAGGGGAGGATCATATGTATTCCCCTCGGATACTGTAGTCGCGGTACGTCGCCTCGTCTGTACCTGGGAAACACTTAGAGCGCATCGCATCAATGTTGAGCCAGACCAAAAGCTCTTTTGCGTCGGCTGGTATTGATCGATATTGATCATCGGCTTCGTTCTTTAGATGGTTGTTTACTAGTATTAGGAGAGAAAAAGGATTAACCACTGCGTGGGAACACAGAAAACGTACTGGTACTGTATATGTGAATCCATTGTCGACCTAAGCCTAGGCTGTGGAGCAGCTTACCCCTTTCACCGCGAACTTCATGAAAGGACGACATCTAGGCAACGCGACATTCCATGAGTTTCGTGGTAAGGTAGCGAAGGTGTGTGCGTCGACTTGCGTTTAGGGCGAGCCTTGGTCCGTCCGTGGAGCAAATCACGTATGGTGTTGAAGCCGCGTTGGTTGGTCATCGGTCATCGTCGAACGTAGTAGAAAATGTCCCCGAAACACGAAACAGGAAAAACATGTGATCGTCACTGAAAACTCAAATGACGCAAGGGGGTATAAGAGCACTGCGCAAGTCGTGATGATAGACTCCTAAAGCCCTCCATCGAAAATGTCACTCACGCATTACTTGTTCAACGACTACTCTCCCACTGATCGCTTCATTGACGAGATGTTCGCCAACCGAACATATCGTCCGAACCAGCAATTGGACGTCTTCCGCCCGAGGTAAATCGTTTCTCTTCAAGCCGTCTGTCCGTACCTTATGGATTAGCGACCTGACCGCTGTCACCACATTCACGTAGGATGGACATCCGTCACGACGAAAAAGCGAACAGCGTAACCGCGACATTCGATCTCCCTGGCATGCAAAAGAAGGACGTGTCCATTGACATTCATAACAACATCCTCAGCGTATCCGGAGAGACGAAGGGGACGGCCGAGAAGGAGGAAGAGGGATTTACGCTCCGCGAGCGACGCTACGGCAAATTCTCCAGGTCGCTCTCGTTGCCGCAGGGCACAAAGGTCTTGTTCTATCAACCCTCGTTGTTGAGTCCCTAACTGATTTCGTCCTTAGAATGAGGATATTAGAGCGAGCATGAACAATGGCGTCCTGGAAGTCACTTTCCCGAGATCTGTCCCGGAAACTACTCCGTCCAAGATTAATATCTCGTGAGTGAGACAAGAAAGAAGTCGGGAGTCGTAAAAGCCTTTGATTAGGGTGGTTCAAAAAAGCGATCTTGTGCTCCTGTACGATTATTTGATGCGTTACTCGGCAATGACGGGGGGCGGTGACAATAGCGATGTAGTTTGCAGTACTAGTGTGATGCAAAAAACCCATACAATTAAATTACTATACGCACAAAGAGAACACAAGAATGGGTGACGCCGTCATAGTATGGATGAAAAGAGGTGCTAAGGCAAAAAAAAAAAAGGTCGAGCATGAGACATTGCAATGCAGGAGCTTATGGCTTACCTCTATCCCGCATCAGGTTAGGTCCTTTGGTGGCGGAGCTGGGGGAACATCCTCGTAGCCAGTTACATCAACACGCGTTATCCCAACGCTCTGTAGCTCCACGGGTGGTGGCAAATGCGACGCATTCTCCCCTATGTCGCCAATGCCGTCATTATCACCAACCTCATCTTCCTGCTCTTCATCATCATCACCCAAAAACAAATGAGCTGGTGGGCCGTCATCTTCAGAGAGGCGCACAGCGCCCTCTTGACGCGTCCACGTTTTCAGTCTAATAAGAGGGAGACGAAAGTTCAAGAACGAGGTGCGACTGAGAAAAGGACGCTTGTACGCACTGATGCGCGACGACGGTTCTGAGCGTATCAGACCGTCGCCATATGATAAAAAGTACGCATACCGTCGCAGTGGTGAGAAGGAGAATGAATGGAAATGATCCTATAGGTTGTGGTTTTGGGGCGGGGCGTGCTTCTGGACGTTTGAGGTTAGCATGTGAGTACGAGTGATGCTAGTTTACAATAACACTGACTTCCTGGGGGAAGAGAAGGTGCCATTTGGTGAGGGGGATATAATATAAAAGCGCCGAGGCGTTGGCAACAACTCCCCTGGACGCGGCCCGTTCTGCGCCGGTTTTCGACCTGCCCTAATCTGAGCCTTTGTTGCACTTGTTGCCAACAGCGTCGCAGGTTTCTTCCACCCCAAACTTATGCGTTGCGTCTCATAATTGGACAACACTGGCATTTTCAAGTACCTTTTTATTGGTGAATCACCGGCATCACCATCGCTGGCCTCGAAAAATGTGAGTATTTCTTGTATATCCCCTCGCTGCCGCCAGGTTACGCGAGATGAGACTTTCACAATCAGTTATCCCTGTCTTAAGACACCATGTCGACAAATAACTCTACTCCTTCTGATCCCATCAGCTCTCCCACCCTCGTTTCGGACGCTAATTTCGGCTCTCTATTTATAGGTTCTCTATCGGACTCCCCGCGTGGATGATTTCCCCAGTGGCGTATGCGCCGAGACTTGTTCTTTGATAGCCCTTGTTACGGGCATCAGGGAAATGTGCCTGCGATATGGGTCGTGATACTGTACTCCTCATCGAACTGGGAAAAAGAAAAGATACGAGAAATTACAGGAAAGATGTTCGTGTTAAACAGTCGTTGTGGTCATGATACTATCTCATCTTGAAAATTTAAATCATATAGGTTTCCCTGGAATTTGAGATCTCGTTGCGCCGGTGCAGGAATGTGGTTTAGGATAGCGCGGGATGTTTCCGGAGATCTCGAACCGTGTCTTTGCGGCGCCGCAGCAACATACTCTAAGGTACGCGAGAATAGTGATCATCAGTCAGGTTCGTGTCGGTCCAAGAAGGCGACATGGGCCGGACAGATATTACCCTCCCACTAGCCAACAGTCCCGACCATCGGGCCACCCAGCAACAAGGGCCTCACTACCATTACTCGCGCTTATCAGCTGCGCAAGACTGTTCTAGTACTGTAGTCGAACTAATCGGAAGTAATGAATTGCCTGGGATAGGGCAATCTGGTAACGAGCCGACACGGCATTCCAACGCCGTTTGTGGGTGCATGGAAGTGTAGGAGTAAATTAGGTCAACAGTACTAGTGGGCTTGTCATAAAAGCTCTGAATCTTGTGATTGGATGGAGTGACTGGCTGAGCACCGCCGGCAGCGCCACCAATCACGGAACCACATGCACAGGGACTCTCTCTACCAATCAATGTGACGGACGCCCAGCTTCTTGATGGTTCGGCTGATCTACTAACCTGAAACCACCCCAAAATTTCTTTCGTCTACCCTTATGTCACTCGCCTCTCACACTCAGACTCTATGCAGTGCCGTTCCTTTCAAAAAAAATACATCATTGCAAAATTTCGAGCTCAAAGGCACGCACAGACTCGGACGATCCCTGACACCACCCAAAACTCAAAGGGGATTCCTGTATTTCGACTCTACCCCAAGCTAGATGACGCCGCAACTGACTATTTCGGCCCCGTTGTTTCCCAGCTCAGTTGATTTCGGCATCCTTACCTTTTTTTTTTCTTTACTGCGAAAAAAATTATCCGTGTTTGGACCATCCTCCCCAAATGACGCCAACGCTAAATGCACCCCACCGTCAGGCACCCATACCGGAATTAATCAGATGACTTGGGCCGCGGGTGTACAAAAGTGCTTATAATGATCCGAAACTTCCTTTGCACGTTGTCATCACAGTACACATCCCTTTGTGTGCACCTTTGTTGCCAACTTGGGCTCGTCGCCCCGTGCTTCTAGACCACACGAGCGGCCGGCGGGTCGCGCGGCGACGCTTTCATCGTCGCCCATCATCATGTCCAATTCGACTCTTCCCCCGGAGAGCATGACGCAAAGCCAGACTGATGTGTTAGGACCAGGCATCGCGGGTCTCTTCATACAGGGAGTCCTGACTGGCCTCGTTCTTGGGCAGTTCTGTCGATGGTTTTCCGCTGCGGAGCGCCATGACAGCACCGCCTTCTCCGTGCTCGTTGTATTTGTGACCGTGGTTGGATTGTGAGTTGTAACTCTCAGTCTTTGATACCAACGTTTGACTTACTAAATATTGCTACTACTAAAGTGCGCAGACTGGGATGTTGTTCACATCTTCTTGGCTCAAATATGTTATACATGCTGGAGATGTACGTCTCTCCTCTCGTTTCCGGCGTCACCTCCAATCTCTCGGCTGTTACCTCAGGTGTCCCCAGACTGGACGGATTACGTCCAGGCTCTTCCTGTGGGTGCAACAAACAGTTATGCCTCTCCATCGTGGCAGCCTCTCATCTCTTCATAGGCTCTGGTTATTGCTGTCCCCATTCAGTCTTTGATGATCTGGCGATGTTATTATGTATGTCCCAAACCGCATTCCGGAAAGTAGTCGTTTTAACCTTTTATACGATCAGATCGTCGGCAGGAATAAATACATTCTCGTTAGTTTCGCCTCTTATGGCGAAGGTGGACGCTAACTTTGTTTATCGATTTAGGCGCTGCTCGTGTCATTTTTGATAACATCGAGTGCTTTGTCCCTTTGGTCAATTTCTAAGAGCTTACAATTCGAGGTAAAATCCGCCGCGAAGGCTCACCTTTTCATGCCACAAAATGTTGGTGTATCGTATCCTTGTGAGCCTTTATCCCGTTCACCAGAAAGCCGTATTTTAACCACTGGTAGACCTGATGAGTCTCATTCTCCCCTCGAGTACGTTCTATCATTCCAATGGCCCTCAATTTAAATATCTCACCATTATCTAGTTTTGGATGTCATCTTGTCTGGTATACGTACGTCTGCGTCACTCGCGCTTCTACTCTTCGTGTGCTTACCATGCATCAAGTGCTACACTATCTCACAAGAACCATGAAGCGCGTGTACGCCCCCCACATGCGTCGGGTATGTTTCGTTCATGTATAATGGGACCCCTCACTTCACTCAACTTCAAACATTCTCAGCGACTGGCGTATCTCATGACCGCCGTGTGGAAATCGGCAATTCCACCAACTCTTTGTGCTATCTTTATGTGTATGTTATATGTTCAATTCGCTGTGGCGCAGCAGGTGTGTTCCCGTCACCCCTCGTTTCGTAGCAAACCATTTTTAAAATTTATTTCTATCAACACATACTGACCGATGAATGCCGATGACTGACATTCCTATTTCTACCCTCAGAAAAAACCGCAATTCTGGTTCTCAACCATTCAAGGGACGATCGGAAAGCTCTACGTCCTCTCGCTCTATTACATCATGTACGATACAACATTCTTTACCTCGGGCAGCCAAAACTGACTTTCTCATGCCTCCCCCCCCTTCTGACCCAGAAATGACGATGTCCCCACTCGAGAGATGACCACGGCATTCGTTCCAACGCTGACGGTTCCAATCGAAGCCTATGATACGTTTTCGCTCGACACCCGAGTTGGTGGCGGTCTAGTAGCATGCAGTCAATCCACCGTAGACCCCACTTCCACCCCCTCAATGTCCACGAATACAGCTGTGTAGTCACGTTCGTCGCCAGTCCAGTACGCTCCTTTCATCCACCTCCGCCGCTGGCCCCTTACGGTTCGTCCAAGTTTCGCCCGCAGGTCTATCGTAACAGGGAAGACCACAAACCTGGCGCGCTTCGTAAACATGCCTGGGGCGCCTGTTCTATTTGTTCCTTCGATGCTTCTGTTCCCCTCTCAACGACGCTCGCTCTATTTCCATGGGTATCGGATACGCACAAGACTGTATATCGTGGATGGAAGATACCCCTCCTACCCCGACAGCATGCACTTGTTGGTCTCTCTACAAGCGACAACTATTTATTACCGAGCGGCGGCGCATACTACAACATACGCTCTTACGTGTTTTGTTGGTGACGAGTTTTCGGGAGCATGATAGCGGACTTCATGAGGAGAGCTTATGGGTAGTACGAAATCCCATGGTGCACATACCAGTAGTAGTGCTGTATGTGCGGCGTGAGAGTGCTCAGCCTCGTGTGAGCTGCGGAGTCTCTACCGTGGAATGGGTCTAGAGTGGGAGAATTTAAGGACGAATGGAGGATTACGAGATCATTTAACTAGGTTGAATGGATTCGAGCTTTGTTACAGTACCGTAAACTAATTAGCCATTCCTTTCCCATATTTATCCCTTACCTACTTTAAAAAACTTGGGTACTAGTTCTCTTCTTTCTCTCTCGCTTGAAGATAAGCCATCGCATTCATTTGTTATGATGCCGGTGAAAGCCGGAGCTGCATCGTCCTCACGTGGCAGAGGGCAAGCAAGTCTCGCGGGGTCTTCTAGGGTGTGCAACAGATGAAGGCGGCCCAGGCTAGGCGCGTCGAGTGGATAGAAGCTATGACTATGAGAGGACGACGTTCAAGAATTCGCATTTCGCAGAGAAAATGGGGCACACTCATTCATACAGTACCTGAAATTGTACTACAGTACGTTACGATATCTGCGGTGATTGTGCAACGGCCCTACAGCTCCGGTTCGCCGTGTGTTTGATGTCCTGTCCCTGAGAAAAAAAAATCATCAGCCCTGGCAAAATTGCGTCCGCGATCGATCCAATGCTAAATTAACATACTGTAGTCAAAGAATTGGTTCCTTGATTTATTGAGGGACGAAAAATGTTTAAAGCCTCGTTCTCGTTCTCGAAATCCGACTGCGGAGTCGGAGTACCTGTTACTACTACTGTATAGCAAGCATTCTGTTTCTTGAGAAAATGCCACTGGTGCACATTGATTATTACGTTTGAATTCGCCAGAAGAGTAAGTACCCAGTAGTCAGGCTAGTTCAGTAAGACGAAAATTCTGACAACGCCGCCGAACCTGAGATTCTTTATCACCATACTGTAAGTTATAAATAAGAGCGCAGGGGCGTACTGTATGAGTATGACATCCGAGCCGAGTCCCTGTTGTGGCGGCGTCCTCAAGTATGTTAAATAAGGCCCCGTTCGGCTGGTGTGCTAGCGCTGGCCCGGGCACGGGCAGGGCCCTGCGAGAATCGTCGACTATGCTAACAGACTTTGGTGCCTTGCGAGCCTAAAAGCACGCTACCAACTATCATAGGCCTACAGCCGAACGGGCCCCAACAACAAATTATTATAGGTTTCACGGAACCGGTACTGGAAGTCCGAACTTGAAGGAGAACCGGATATATTGTACTGTATGCGCCAGTAAAGGACAACGTCCGTTGGCTAAATGGTAAAAGCACACTAGTAGACGAGACGACACCGAGCTTTTCGCTGCGGGAGCCATTCAGTTTTGTTGCGTAAGGCTCCGTTCGGATACCGAAATACCGTATTCTCGTGCCATATTCTCACCAACTGAGTAGTCACGTGTACCTAAATGTGACACCCATATATGGAAAGTGACATTAGATAATCCTGTTGCCACTGCAAAAAGTATTTTCGCGCCAGTGTGTGCTTGTACATATTTGTTCCTCTCAAATAGTGACATGCCACGCTGACCCACACGTCGTTACAGCATGCGCCCAATTTTGAAAAAAAAAAAACCGGTGACTCCGGCAAACTTCAGATCTAGGGGCATGCTTGTGTAATCTGTCATGATCGATGCATTAGAATATAAAGTGCACTTGATGTCAGTTAGACCCAAGGCCGGGTAGCTCAGTAATTAGAGTATCTGGCATATATTTTGTGGCAGTGGGAGGACCTGGGTTCGAATCTTAGCAACCGTTATTTTTATTTCAATAGCTTATGCAAGAATGCGACGCATGTCAGCGTGAGAGAGTGTCAGTGTGTCACTGTTTGGGATGGACAAATATGTACAAGCACACTGGCGCATGAAACTTCTTATGATGGTCACACAACTGTCACAGAGCACATGATCACTCGCAGAAATACGGATTTCCTAATTTGGACAAGAATATGGCACGAGAATACGGTATTCCGGTATCCGAACGGAGCCTAAGGGTTCGATAAATTTTGATACTGATGGAAGGACCGACACGTGAGCGTGGGAGGAAAATACCGGAAAGGATGCTTATGGAGTTGAGGGTGTTACGTAAGAAAGATATCGATGCGAAAAATTTGGATCAATCTCGTGCAGTTGCGCGTGTCTCCTCCTCTCCCTTTTTATCCCCTTTACCCACTGCATCCCCCCTCCACAAAATAAAATAGCACAACATAGACATGTCTCATGGGACTTTATATACATCTTCAGAAGTTGAGGGAAAGCGCGTACGTTGCTCTCCCCTCCCGCAAAAGTACTAGCTCCGCGATATCGTTTTGACGCCATCGCCGTGAAACAGATCAGCGCCATCGCGGCATATGCTGGACTCTCTGTAGAGGTCAAGGAAAGCACCTCGGATATCATCAAAACTCCCACCCTCACCAGCAAAGATGGTTTCTCCGTCTTTGAAGCCAGCGCTATTGGTCGTTACAGTGAGTCATATTGTTTGGCCCTGCACGAGGAGGTGAAACGCCGCCGATTATCGCAAACATCACCAACACGAATACACATAAATGGAAAACACGAGGGCCCGGTCTGTCGGACTGTCTCCTTGGTGCCAGAAATTTATATACTGTACTGTTTCCGGCTCCGGACAATGGATTTAGGGCGACGGCATTTCGTCGATGAATTCATTTCCGCATGTAGTTGGGTTTCTTCGACTCTACTGACCAACTTGACACCTAGTTGCGTCGCTGGCTCCTAACTCCACCCTCGTTGGGCATGGACCCACGGAAGGCGCCCTAGTTGATCAATGGGTTGCCTTTGTCGATGCTGATATTTCCCGTCACAACACCTTATCCTTCAGCTCGTCAAGGGTAACATTAGTCCCTACAACAAGCCCGTGCGTCATCATCCCCTCTTGGGTTTTCTTCCACTAAGTCTCTTTCCAGATCCACACCGTTTTCCCAGGATCGCCTGAATTCCGCTCTCGTTATCCTCGAAAAGCACCTTTCTACCCGCACGTACCTTGCAACAGAGCGTATTTCGCTCGCAGACATTGTGCTTGCCGCCGAACTCCAATCCGCCTTCTCCACCAATGTCGATGCTTCCCACCGTGCGAAGCTTCCGAATGTCCTCCGCCACTACGAGACCATCGTGAACCAACCGAATCTTGCCTCCATCTTCGGCTCCACCACATTCGTGGACAAGGCGTTGCAGTACACACCACCCCCGAAGGAGAAGAAGGAGAAAGCCCCTGCCCCACCCGCACAGCCCAAAGCTGAGAAGAAGCCTAAGAAGGAAGATGCTGATGATGACGATGACGACGACAAGCCGTACGAGGAGGCACCGAAGGAGAAGAATCCTCTGGATCTCCTGCCCAAGTCAACGTTCAATCTCGAGGACTGGAAACGCGCATATTCTAACAAAGAAACGCGTGGCAGCGGTGGCTCGCTCGAGTGGTTCTATCAAAAGTTCGTTCTCCTTATCGTTTTCGATCATGACTTGTTAATGGTGTGTGCGGCAGCTATGACAAGGACGGGTACTCGCTTTGGCGTGTGGACTTCAAGTACAACGAGGAATTGACACAGACATTCATGTCCGCGAATCAGATAGGCGGCTTCTTTAACCGCCTAGAGGCGTCACGCAAGTATCTGTTCGGCTCTGTTGGCGTGGTTGGCACGACGAACAACTCCGCTATCGCTGGCGCATTCATTGCACGCGGGCCGGAAATCAAACCTGTAGTCGATGTCGCACCCGACTGGGAAAGCTACTCATACAAGCGTATTGACCTGGAAAACGCGGAAGATAAGGCGTTCTTCGAAGCCGCGCTTGCATGGGACCTCGAAGTTGGGGACAAGAAGTGGGTGGATGGGAAGAACGTACGTCGATCTTCCTTTTATTTCTCGAGTTAGGTCGCTGATTTCTATCGATAGTTCAAGTAAATGTATTTGGCATCTGTACGCCCTGGCTTCTTTGACGTCACCTGCATTTGGTCTTCCCAAATGGTCCTCTCTGCATCTGGTCCCGCTCTCTTTCTGTTCTTCATTTCCTCCCTCTAGTTTTTGTTTTCATTACCTCTGCATTTGTCACCAATCCTGCCGGTGTATCGTTTAGCAGATATAAAAGAATGAGAAGTTTATACGAAGTTTTCGCCGCCGTTGTAACCTTTTCGGATTACGAAGCACTTTCCCTGCTAGACCTGCTTGCAGACGGTTGTTTGACTAGGAGAGTTTTCAAGGTCAAGTGGGCTAAGCCTCGTTCGGTACATACCGTGCCCTTCGTACCAGTGTTGAGTACTGCTAGTTGGGGTATCTGGGCAATTAGACAGTCACGGAGGCCAACCAGGCCCACTGGCAGTCTCAGCCAGTAGTCTCAGGCTCAGGGGGGTCCAACCACGCCGATTCTCAATATTTAAATAGTATTTCGTTACGATCGTACTGCTTCGTCTCGTACCTTAAGGTCTAAACAGAGTAAAAAAAACTCGATTTCAACTGTTTTTGGACCCCAGCTGAGTGAGCTACAGTAAGTGACAAGCGACAGATATAGGCGCAGCAACCGGATTTGGGCCTTGGAGTGATTCCTGGCAGCTGTGCGCCAGCACTGCCATGCTGCACTCGGTTTCGATGATGGCCCGGGTGGGGCTGTTTTCACTGTGAACCAAACCTGAACTCCTTGACAGCTGGTTTTGTGGGCGAGTTTATTTCGAGAATATGAGTGAGCTCTCTGATCTCTCGAGCTTTCTCCTTTCGAGAGCGACTTTCGGTCGCATGACTGAAGTCTACGACAAAAGCCTCTCCCGAAGGAGTGATGCAAAAGTTCGGAAGTCGGATATCCCCGTGAAGGATGTCCGCCCCATGGATTGACTTTAGCGTCGCAAGCAACGAGTCTCTGCGATTTGCCATTAGAATCCATTGAGATGTGAAGGAAACGACTTACTTGACGGAGTTTGAGGCAAGCTTATAACGACGGAAAAGCGAAACGCCAGCATATGTCATAACCAATGCGTAAGGTCCTTCGGCACCAAGCAAGGGCTCTTCATCAACAAACAAGCCAACATCGCACGGGATTCCTTGAACACGTTTGGAGTGCAAGTAAGAATAAACTCGATGTTCGTTCGTCAGCTGTGACTTTTCATCCCTCGAGAACGCGAGTTTGACAGCAACCTTAGCAGTGGGGCCTGATGGATCCAGTGCCATTGTTCCGATGTGCACGATACCAGTAGATCCAGGTTGCAGTTCAGCGTGGACGGTGATATGGATGGAGGGCTCAGTCCGCTCAGACGGTGGCGTGGTTTCATGCCCTGCAGAAAGAGGAGACGTTGGTGGTACTGCGGGGCCTGTGGCTTCTTTGGGCCTATCAGGTATGCGACGGAAAGTGGCGGGGTGAGGGGAATCATAAATGTCAAAGAGGAATCGGAGGCAAAGACGGTTATGTGTCGCTGCGTTAGATAGAAGCGCCTAGTGAAGTTATCCATGAGTAACTATGGCTTGGCGAAGGAAGGAGATACAAACCCGGTCGTCGATCACCTTTTCGCTTGCATGACGCTTCACACTCCCTTCATGTCTGCCCCGTTTACCTTTAGTACCTGATCCACTGCTCCGTTTGTTGGATCCAGTCGGCCCTTCTGGAGAATAATCACCGAGGTCTACATCGGGGTCCGCTTCCTCATCTTTCAGAGATATGTCGGCAGGAGGGTCACGAGCTGTTTTCTCCCTGGCTTCTATGTCTTGCCTTGCCCTATCCATCGTTTCTTGGATTGCGGCGATGTAGATTCCGACTTGAACTTTGCCATAGGCAGGATTAGAACAAGAATGAGGTTCGATTACATGAGAGATATAAAGAGTTTGAGTTTTGCGATGACGGATTCCGATTATTTCATGGTTTCCGGAATGCAGGACCATTATAGTGCACTTATTGCGCACCGCCTGAGCCCATGCCTAGACAGAAATAAACGCAGTAAGAATCAGTATAATCAGTATTTAGACGAGGAATCACTATGCCACCTGTTGAAGAAACAACTGGGCATTGACCTCTTTCCGAGCACCGGGTGGCGGTTCGTATAATTCATCGTATAATTCATCCATAGGATCTTCTTTAGATATTTTCGGAGGAGCTCCCCTGCCCGCAGCACTCTTCCTATGAGTGCCCGCAGATTTCTTGTGAGTCCCCACAGGAATCGTCTTCCTGTTTGTGGCCATGGGAGGATTGCCGCGACGCCGTTTCACAGGTGTAGGTGCAAGGCCTGGAAGGGGAACAAGGGGAACCGTGAGCACATCGACGCGTCTCAACATCGATCATTGCATAACAAGGCTATATGGAAGCCTACCAGTTGTACCACCTTGTGTAGTAGCGCTCATGAGACTTTTATGCAGGGAAGTTGGTCGTGAATCGGCGGCAGATGTGGAAGGAACAATCGGCAGCGTCCAAGGTGGCGAGCGGGCATCAGAGCCCGCGTCGTAGCTCTCCCTGGGATCTTCCGTACCCTCCCAAAATCGATGATTGTAGACGGTATGGGTGCACTTCTTCCATGGGAATTTAGCGTGGGTTACGCCCATTTCCACAATCTCTTGCATCACCTGTGCAGTTCCTACACTCAAACTCTTCATTTCCCATAAAGCAAGAGTGGTAGTGCGAAAGGCCAGTTGTTCCATTATACCATTCTTCTCATCATCTTCGTTTTGTAGCAACTGTTGCTTCCATTGATCGTCTTTGAAGACACGCCGTGATATAAGAAGCACACCGTCTAAAATTTCCCAGCCCCCTATCTTCCCATCTGTCGTCCAATTCAAGATTGAGTCCCAATCTTCAGAAGAGGGATGAAGCGCGAGTGTCGATGCAATGGGAAGACAGTACGTCGCAGCGTCCTTGTAGGTTTCCGCGACCCCCGTCTCGCTATACGCGGTCCGTCGAAAAAAGGCCCTGACCTGGTGATTGATTGTGTCCTCAGACAGTAGAACACCGATCTTTTTGGGTAGCGGTCGTTTAGCGACTGCGTCTTGGATAGCTTGATCCACCGTGTTTGCCATGGCGGAAACAAGTGTGTCGAAATAGACGACACTTCCAAAATGAGATGCGATGCAAGGTGCCTGTCGTAGAAGGCAGCCTTGCGGGAGGACCCGATAGCAGTAGTCTGAGAAGCTGATGCGGCTGTATCCGGCGGTTCTTGGGCGTGCAAAATAACATCTTCCTCTTCCTCGGCACTCAATTGTGGGGGGTTCCAGGCAAGAACGAATTGAGCCTCCTTAGGCAAGATGTCGTCAAGATGCCCAGCGAGTCCGCTCGACGCGCCTTCCATAAGGTTCTGTATATCGAGGAATAGTACTAGTGATAACCGGTCCAAGACGGTATTGAGCGAACTCTGACGGAGATCGCAAGTGGACAAAGACAAAGATACGAAGAGGGGATCGAAAGGGGTTGTGCTGACTAATCGGAAATCCGTCATCGCGAAACTCAAACTCTTGTGCTCCTCCAGCGGCCTTGTAGCTGCTTGTACCCTGCTGCATATACGTTCACGTCAAGATCCTCTGCGGGTACTCAGAACAGGGATGCAGTATTGAGAACAAGCGTCCCCTGCAGGCACATCCACGACTGCTCTCATCCACAGCAGTGGTTGTCGGCTATGGCAAGTGTGCACACCACGTTGCGTATCTCGGCCTGCTCCTCAGGGGTGTTGGGAAAATCTAAGAGTGAAAGCTCACGACGAACAGCAACCTTCGCTGTTGCGACATATGCATCAGGTGGTAGTTCGTAAGATCTCTATGATTCCCGGAATTACGAAATCTTGCAACTGCAGCTCTCAGCCCCACTTTGCCTGATCCAATCCACCGTGGAGCTCAACGTAGTACCATCTCCTACATTGTCATTACGGATTTTGATACTATAGAATAAAAGAGACAGACGTGCGGTCACAGTCAGCGGAACAACGCGCGCGGGACGACTCGCCGGCCTCCGGGCGCTTCGGAGTGTCCCGTGGCTGCGTATTGTAACAACCGTTGTCGTATACTCGGACTCGCCGTGACGACCCGACACACCACTTCTTCGTGCCCTTTGCCCTCCAATTTCCATTTTACGCTCATCTTCCCCTGCACTCCGTTTCGAGCGACATCGCAGCAATATTAATCTAAAGGATTAGGATAGGAAACTGATAGCGAAGAAGAAAGGCTGCGGGCCGGCCCGGTGTGCCCTTGCGCAAGACAAGACACGAACACGGACAACCGATTCTGCTGCGCAAGTGACCGCAGCTCCGAGTTTTGTCATACCGTGACATTAAAACACTAGAAACACTAGAAATACCAGAGCAGAGTAGCCCCGACTGTAATCGATGTCGGCTCGTACAGCTCTCAACAAGGATCTCATCATGAGGCGCGTCTCTGGCCGCCGCCATCAAGTTCATAACGCCACCAAATCCACCACTTCAACAACAGATAGCGACACTAATGTTCATTTCCCCCACGAAAGGTGCGATCTTCCCCCTATACGCGTCCACTCTCTTGCCGATTGTCCCAACCTCTTCTCTTGTCAAGTGACGTGCAAACGTCGTCCGCCGTGTTCTCCGATGTGTTCGCCCGCGTCGAATCCGGATTCAACCATTTCCGAACCGTCACTCACGACCACAACGCGCGCCTCGCGGCCATTTCCGCGGTAGATAAGGAGGTGGATGCCACCAGGCAACTCCTCCTATCTCTACTTACGCGTCGCAATGCCCTCGCTCCGATTTCCCTTCTACCGCCCGAGATTCTCGCGCGGGTGTTCCATTTACTTGCGCTCGATGAACCACCAAATGGTATCAAACCGACTTTGGGCTGGATAAGAACCACGCACGTGTGTCGGCACTGGCGTCAAGTCGCACTGGACGATTCGTCGTTATGGGCCAGAATCCCCTGCATCGATTCGGGCTTGGACACGGCACTGATTTCCGAAATGTTAACTCGCTCGCGGAATGCACCGTTGGAAATCGACATCAGCATCATGAGGGCGATACCAAACCCTATGCACATGTTCCCTCCGCACCTCTCTCATACTCGCGCGCTCCGACTCTATGGCCTGGAAGGGTCTGACTTTGAGGGCGTCCGAGAAATTTTCAGTCGGGAAGCTCCAGCCCTGCTACATTTCGAACTTGATTTCGCCGTCGGCTATCCTATGATCTTCGAGGACCTCGGTGGGACGACGTCATTCAAGAGCCAGTCCCCGAAACTACGGTCATTCTGCATCTCTCAACTCTGCGTCCCATGGTCATTCATTCCTCGTGGCCAGTTAACACAGCTGAAGATAGTTCTCCAAGCCGAGATGTTTGACGAAGACATTCCTTCGCTTGGCAATGCAAGTCAGTTCATTGATCTGCTGGTCAATTGTCCAGCACTGGAAATCCTCGTCCTTGATCTCTGCTTACCCAGTGACCTTCCCCAATCTCCATGGGGTCGGACAGTCCATCTCCCACGCCTTTCCCGGTTGTGCGTTGGGGATTCAACTCCCCGGATCACGAATTTGTTGAAGATGCTCAGGTTACCTTCCAGTACAACGCTTCACCTGCGCTGCATCTCTAACATTGGTTCCCCCGACAATGACTATCACATACTTCCCGTCGTCTCTGCCCAGTTCCAAACTTCTGTCCCCGTTGAATTCAAAAGTCTCAAAGTTACCCTCAACCACACGCGCAGTATGTTAGATATTGTCGCATCTACTTCTTTCCCCCCGTCAATAGTCCCATCGTCCCGTGACATTGAAGTGGACATGGATGGCGAGGCCAAGTTTGTTCTATCGTTCGACGGGTTGGCCGAGATTGCCCACTGGAAAGAAATTCTTGAGCGAGCATGCAAAATGCTCCCTATTTCGAAACCTAGAATTCCTTTCCATCAGCACTCCCACACAGTTGGTTCGATAGATTGGGCCGAGCATTTCAAACGTTGTACAAACGTTACCACGATTCAAGCCATTGGGCGCGGAACCAGTGGTTTTATACGGGCTCTCACACCTCCGAGTACGAAGAATTTGAAGAAAGGGAAGAGAAAGAAACGTGATGAAAGTGGAACCTCCGCTATACGAGCGCCAGGGCCTATTATCTTCCCCAACCTGACGTCGTTGTCATTAGAAAACTTGGACTTCACCGAAATCAAGTCCCGCTCTGGCGTCCTATACGAAGTTTTCGTCAATGGCCTCGACAGCGCAAGTCAACGTACAACGTGCCCATAATGAAGCTCCGCGTCGATCACTGCGTCTTCCCCGCCAAGCGAGCGAACAATCTGGAAAAACTCGTCAAGGATTTCCACTGGGACGGAGAAGAGGGCTCGATCGATACGTTCGATGAATTTGAGGACTTTGATGAAGATTACGAATCGGACTTCATCGAGCCTGGAGCGCGGTGGGAAGACTTTTTCGTCGTTCTACGCAAGCTGAATGGGAGTGGTGGGATAATTATTCGGACGGGTATTAACGGAGAAGATCGAGAAGAGCTGGATGGACCTGTAATTACCTTGGAAGCTTCCTTGTTTGCGATACGCTGAGTCGTATCCAGGCCTGCGCTACCGCTTTGTATCCGCTTTGTATCTCTTGACCTGCTGTTTTTTTCTTTTCCATTTTTTCCCTTTCCTTGACGACATCCAAACCTGTTGTTTTTTCGTACTAAAGAAGCAAGTGAAATGTACGATACTGATATTATTCCGCCCATGTAGACAATAACGCTGTGTACAATCACGCCTCGTTGCGGACCCGGCCCTCGAACACTGTTATTGTACTTGTTTGGGACTTTGCATTACGAATGTAACGTGTGATAAGTGGCTTTGTCGACGATGTCATGTGAACTCTACTACGGAAAAGAGGCCAAAAACCAAAAAAAAAAAAAAAAAATATGAGAAGTCCGTGTTCAAAATGGCTTGAAAGATGACATGGGTGACTCGGATGGCGTTCTCGTATTTCGTCAGTTTGCCTTTTCTATGCATATGTATGTAGCCTACTTGGATTATACAGACGCACGGTTACATAGCCCGAGGCCGGTTTATATTCCGATTTTCTGTCAGCTCTAAGGGCCGCACACCAGTTGGACATTGCCAGTCGGCGGTCCCCTCAAAGCATTGCAAAGTGCCCATGCAACCATGCTCGTCTGAGACTACCACACCTCCGCTGCCCTCAATCCTCTGTGTGGGCACGGATTCGCTAAGGCGATGAGAGGGAAGTGGCCTGGGCTGAGTGCAAAGAGGGAGTCAGTTCGAGTCTGGGGACGAGCTCAACAAAGGCAGTCCCATGGTGGGTGGGGCGTTTCAGTAGTTGGTCTCTTGTTTTTTTTTTGGTTGTGGACGCGCTGTGGCGATGGTGGTCACGCGGAGTCGCGGACCGAGGGGTCGTCCGGTTCAATTGTGCCGGGGAAGTAATGTGTGAGCACGACTTCAAGCAGGCTGTATGCGTTGACGAGGGTATCGGTGTTTGGCGGGCTGGGAACTTGAAGGCGCGCAGGAGATGAAGAGCGGGAGAGGGATAAGCAAGCGGCAGTGAACATAGACTTTGCACGATCGAAGGCACCATGGGGGTGGGAAGCCTTGCGTGGCGAGTCGGAGGCAAGGCTGCTGGATGGAAACGGGAGAGGTAGGACCAGCGGGTGGGGCGGAGTGCTCGTGGGTAGAACACGTAGAACGAGGCAATATTATAGTAATAGAAGCTGTCAATTAAAATTTGAATAATTTATGGAGAAAGAGTTACAGTACTGATACGAATCTGAAACCAATTCGCTTCTACAGCCACCACCCAAATCACACCGCGGCAGAGGCAACATCTTCCACGGAGCTTAAGGCCGAGCCCAGATCCCTACTGCTTGGCTTTGATTTGATTTCAGATACGGACATCTCGGCGGGAACTTGAAGGCGGCGGCCAGGTTCCGTGAACGAGTTGTATTGACAAGCACTTGCGTCGAAGACGTAGGGTGCAACACTGACGGTGGAGGCCCACTGAGATTCGGCCCGTTCTGTTCCAGAATATTTGAAAAGCCAAGAGAAACGCGGATGAGAATCAGCGTCGGCGCGATGC